>JAVLUZ010000191.1:3893358-3928048 GCA_036768485.1 Mermis nigrescens
CATTGCACAAGATTTCTGAGCTGAAACGCGCTTTTCGACCTCTGCTAGTATTAAGCGCAGCAAAGGGTGCTTGCTGTCAATAAGATACAAAAAAGATGTATCAATGACAATTTTGTTTTTATCGTTTTCAGGCCCATTTTGTGGCCTTCTTATTAACAAGATATAATTCAGAAAATAGAAAATGCGCAAAAACATAAGAAAATTTGGCCATTCCTCTCATTAAAATAGGATTATGTGTCCGTCCTTGTAAAGAAAGCAAACAAAGCAACAATAAATATAATAAAGACTCGGCGCGAAGCGCCCGAAAATTTTTGACGTTTTTGCCTTTTTGAACTCAATTTTCTGGACACAATTATTACACTCGAAAAATCAACGAAATTCCTGAAAAATTTCGGGGGGGGGCATGTGCCCCAATGTCCCCTGGCTACGCCTATGGCTTCAATATGTGTCCTATCCTATACACTACCATTTCAATTGACGTCAATGTACGCTATAGTTTGAGTTCTAGAATCCAAACAGCATATCTTCTATCCGACCATATCATAGTCGCTGTTATGTCTGAATGCATAAATTTAATGCTAAACTTCCTTTAAATATCTACATGAAACCTTGTGCTTTTTCAAACCGTGTTTAGTTGCACGTGCATTTTAATAATGGAATTGCGCGCTATTGTATTAAAAACTTTGTTCTTGCTTGAATAATGCTACAAAAATCCTTTGCTAACTACTTAATTTATTTTTAGAAAGATTGAATAATCAACAGAGCTTAGAATTCAAAAATCTTGAAACAGCAGTAAGCCTTGCGTTTGACAAATAAGAAATGTAAAATCGGTCTAAATATGTATCTTATGCATAACATTATATTGGAAGCAAGGCATGTTGTTAGTATACAAGCCCGGGCCCGGTACCAAGCCCGGCAGCAAAGCCCGGGCCCGGGACCGGGCCCGGTATTCTTTGGAGCCCGGTCGATCACTGGCTGACGGGGGTCGCCCCCCCGCCCCCCTTAAATCCGACCCTGATATTATATTAGCTCAAATACAACTTATTCACAGCCCTTCTTCGTTTTTCCTAATTATTACTCACCAATGACTTTTTAAATGATCGATTATGAAAAGGTGCTTCGGTTCGAAACCCCCTGGGTCGACATTTTTTTAAAATTTTCTCCGAAAAATCTAACGATTGCGATCACGTATCGAAGACCAATCGATCGATCGAACGCAACCTGTCCTTCGGTAGCATATCGCGGCGTCGATTTTTTAATAAAAACACCTCCATGCCTCCATCGATGCCTTTCACTTCGATATGATCCCTGTATTCGAATTCGTAAACGTCTTCTAGCATATCTTTGGCCTTCCGACTCACTTGTACGCGACCAACGACGCCCGTTGAGTACATACGACTGGCCACGTTGACCTAATCATAGTTACTTATACATAGCATACATGAGCATGGGAGTGAGGGGGGTATTACAACACCTGGGCGTGGGAAGGGGGTTTGGGGGGTATGCACCACCGTTTTTTCCCCGCGATTTGGTTGACGTTATAGACCAGACCCAAAATTTTTTCCACTTTTTTCCACCATTTTTTCACGTTTTTTGGGAGGTCTTAAAACGTTAAACATGGAGCGCCTGTCTTGAAAAAGCAGTGTTCTTCAAGTAGAAAATCCTGTATACATATGTAAAAGCGGTGTTTGGTGCATTTTTTATAAAAATTTCGCGCTCTGCTAGAAATATTACGATCAATATAGGTTATTTCTGTTGAGACTCGAATTTCCTTGCTTCAGTAAAGCATTTTCATCTGAAGTCGCTTTTGACAATAAAAACTATAATTTATGAAATGGCGCGAAGCGCCAGAAAAATTTCAGCTCTAAAACGCATTTTTGCATTACAAAAACTAACCAAATACGAGCAGAAGATAAGGATTTTCAATCATAGTGAAGTTCTAGACCAGATTGTCTATAAAGATGCTGCAATTGGCGCGGCACGGCTTAAAGATTAATAACAAGTAAGAACTAATCATTCGGCGCGAAGCGCCGAAAAATTTTTGAAGTTTTACCTCTCTAAAGCGCACTTCTAACATTACCAAAATTTTCCACAAATGCCATGCCAACCAAGCTCAACAATTTTTTCCATTTCCCAAAATTTTGGCTGACGAATTGACCAAAAAGTGAAAAAACGGTCGTATGCACCCTGTGTTTTCTTCGCCATACATACCACCCTTTTTAAGACAATTTAACACCTTCGAAAGTTCCGGAATTTTAGTGCTGCCCACATATGGGTATTACCCCCCTGAGCTTTGAAAAACTGATAGCAATATAGCAATTTTGGCCATAAAAACCATTGCTGCACAGCATTTTCTTGGGCTAGAAAAATTAGCTATACACATACCTGGGCTTGAGGGGTTTGGGGGTATGCACCCCCCGAGAAACCAAAACACCCACCAGAAATCGAAATACCCCCCAGAATTCGATTTTTGAAAATTTTTTGTTTTTTTTCGCAATTTCGGATGCCAACGGATAGTGCTCGATGAGAAACGTTGAAAAATGGTGTTTTTTCGCCAAACCACCATTTCTAAGCCCATTTTTTGACCTTTGAAAAATCATGCATTCCCACCCCACGAATTTTGGTGCTGCCCACGTGGCTATACAGCGTTTTTGAGAAAAAACTAGCTATGTAGTCTTTTTTGAGCTCAGAAATGCTATTTGGTTGCCTTTTCTGAGTTTCAAAAGGATATATAGCTATTTTTCGAATCCAAAAAGGGATTAATAGCTATTTTTAGTCCAAAAAGGCTACATAGCTATGATTGTGAATCCAAAAAAGGCTATATACCTAGTTTTCTGAGACCAAACAGGCTATATAGCTAATTTTCTGACCCCAAAAAGACTATGGGGCCGTTTTTGCGAAGCCCATTAGCTATCTAGCTATTTTTGGTTTTCACCCCCCCCTGAGAGTTTGATCTTGCGAACCTATGACTAATATTAATGATTTGATAAGCATAAATATTTTGTTAGGCGTGAACATAGCTTTGATTGATCGAATGTATGCATCAGCGTCATTGATATACAAATACAGAGGATGCCATACTTAGTCAACACGGTGCATACATTTCTCCGTGATTTGGAAATTAATTATTAATAAACAATATGATATTAATTATGATTTAATAGGTATGTTTCACACATGCACACAGGGGTGAGGGGGTATTAGCCCCCACCCCCCTGAAGGGTCAGCCGGACGGGTACTGTCCGGCGATTTTGAGCTGATGGAATGTTTTTTGCACCATTTTTGAGGTCAAAAGCAGAAAAAACGTCAATATTTTTCCGGCGCTTCGCGCCACATTAGTACTTTGAAGTATTATTGACTCAAAAAGCGCCTAAAATTGGTAAATTTTTGCATTTTATAGCGTTAAAAGTGATATAATGATGCGAAAATGGACTAAAATGCGAAAAATGTTTTATAAGCTACGTATTTTGACCATTTTGATCGTTAAAACAGCAAAAAAATCATGAAGTTAAATTAACTACTTTGAATTTTTTGGATTTCACATCCCTCAGCCGACCCTGACCTTGTGCACCTATGGTATGTTTAAATATTTTGTTTAATTAGCATTGATCGATCAAAGAAATATATCACTTTTATGTACTGACGTACAAAGACAAGGTATGGATTATCTAGTGAACAGCTTAATCTAGCAGCAAGCCTAAAGGCAATTAAGATCATAGGTGGGCAGCACCGAAATTCTGGGGGGTGAAAAAATTTCTGGGGGTGGTGAAATAATTTATGGGGGGCAGGTGGTGAAAAAATTTTCAGAGGCCAAAAATGGTTTTAAAAGTGGTCGTAGGGTGAAAAAACATCATTTTTCGACGTTTCTCATCGAGCACTATCCAATGGTATCAAAAAAATCGCTAAAAAGCAAAAAAATTTCAAAAATTCAATTCTGGGGGGTTGTTTTGATTTCTGGCGGGGGGGGGGGGGTATTCCGTCATCTGGGGGTGCATACCCCCAACCCCCCACGTCCACATGTGATTAAGATGCGTCTGTAAAGTACCATCTGTCTAAATAATCGTTTTAATACACTATGACATGTCAGAAAAGTACACGATACCAACCAGAGACTAACAAGAAGACACAACTATTTCATTAATCATTATATTTTTGATTTATTAACTATTCGTGTACACGTATAACTTTATTTATTAATTTATGTAATTTAGAAATAATTTAATACTCAATTTATCAATTTGTAATGCAATGTAATCTTTGATTTATTTAATTCATTTAATTTATTAACTATTTTTTAACCCGTAAATTTATAATTTAAATATTTACTTTAAAAAATTTGCTATGATTTATTGTGTAATATTAATTAATTCTTTAATTTATTTGATCTTTATTTCTCCTCGCGTGGTGGGCAGCACAAGAATTCTGGGGGAGGGGATCAAAAAATGGTGGTACGGCCAAAACCATAATTTTTTCAACGTTTCTCATCAAGCACTATCTATTTGCATCAAAAAATTGTGAAAAAAAACAGAAAAATTTCAAAAATTGAATTCTGGGGGTATTTTGATTTCTGCGGGGGGTATTCAAGTTTCTAAAGGAGGGGGTGCATACCCCACCCCCGCCCACGTGTGTTTACGAGAATTTTTAACTGTTGAATGCCAGCCCAAATTTTGAATTTAACAATTTTAAGAAAGTGGGACGTTTATCAAGCTGAAATAAAATTAGTTTAAACTACAGTATGCCTACAGTAAACCTACAGTAAGAACTCGCCGTTGACCGTATCGCCCCAAATATCGTAGTACAGTTTCGTATTTCCGATAACGCCGGCGGTCACCGGACCAATATTGTAGCCGATTTTCATTCTGAACTCGAAATTCAATAAATCTTTGTTGAAATTTTCCAATGTTTCTTGTAAAGCTATGGCGAATTCCATCAATTCGTACAAATGGCTGTACGGATGCACGCTGAGGCGCCGTCGGCCTTGAAACACAAATGTATTTAATACTTGGCAAATATCCAAAAATCAATAAAAATAAAAATCAAGATTATTAATCTAAGTAAATGATTAATTTCTGATTCCTTATTTATTAATTATTAATTAAACGGGCTCAAATTAACAGTATCTACCTATGCAAAGTGTCACGCCCGGTAGTGGTCAATATATAATAATCATAGTATATATTGATTATAACATTCACTTGGGTCACTCCGCGTATTGTACGCCTGTCCAGCCCCGTAATAATATTCATATAGTGATATACTCCGCGTGTCTCTGTGCACGTCAGTCGAGTTCAATCAATAATCCTTAGGTCAATATCACTTGAACCACCTAACGCGCTGACCATATGTTCGTTTATAGTCACCAGCTCGGACTGAGCTGTCTTGTGGATTGTGCAGCTGTGTATATTATCGCGCGCACATGCATTAATAAAACCGGTGCTATTGGGCGAACCCAATAGCCTTTATCAGCGCTGACTCCTCACTTAGCAGTTTTTACGTGCTGAGCTCGGACCAGTTCCCTTCAGTTGTTACGTCTCTTTAATATATGCGATGAATTTCTGTTGTTCTAACGTGCGCATCAGATGTCAATAGATTACTGTAGTAGCGTATGGTCGTTTTATGTGACAAAAGCAATTAATATAATAAAATAGATCTAATTAATTAACTTAATTGAAATTAATAGAATTAATGAAAGTAATCAATAAAATCCTTATAGTTAATAAATGATAAAACTACTGAATAAAAGTATATATAAAATTAAATTAGTACATGTACATAATTAATGACAATACAATTATTTGAATGTATAAAATTTATTTTAAAATTAATAAAATTAATGAATGATATTTAGTCGTTTAGAAAACCCAGCTCCCCAGCCCCCCCACCTACGTGCCTAAATGGCCTGGACCCCGCAGAATCCAGAACGCCCCTATCGAAATTCGAAAAATACCCAGAATAAAAATTCCTAATTTTTCTGATTTTTTTCCATAATTTTTTAATGCCAAATGAAAAAAATAATAGATGAAACGTCGGAAAATAAAGCTTTTTGCGCTGGGCAGAGCAGCGACAAAATTCTGGGGCCTGCGTGATGTAGAACTGGCGAATATCAAGAAAAAAGGCCGAAAATTCAATTCCTAGGAGTTTAATAATTTTAGGGTTTCGGATTCCAGGGGGAGGTTGTGATCCATACATGGGCAGCAAGAAAATTCTGAGGGGGAGTATGGCAAAAAACCATTTTTCAACGATTCTCATCAAGCACTATCCATCGGCATCAAAAAATTGCAAAAAGAACAAAAAAAATTTCAAAAATTGAATTCTGGGGGGTGTTTGGGTTACTAAGGGGTATTCGCTTTTCTGGGGGGTACATACCCCCAAACCCCTCTCTTCCCCCACGCCCACGTATGGTGTAAACCTCCAAAACACCCCACGCCCATGTATGGTCTGGACACTCAAAAAGATTTACCGCCAAAATTGAATTTTTTGTGCTATTTTAAACGATTTTCCCTCATCTTACCCTTTCCCAGAATTTGGCTGTTTCCAATCTATGGCCAAAACCTTCACTCGCATTTCAGTCCGTTTATTTTGCAAAGAAATGCGGAAATATCCTTGCTCGAAAACCGAAAAACTGATTGAGAAGGCGATAATTACCACTAAAGCAATACATACTCGTACATTTCATGTTTTACGCTATTTATATATAAATCCTTAGGTTTCGGGTCTTTGATTCATAGGGTTGAATGGTGTAGTTTAATAAATATTCAATTTTAATTATTTTATCGCGTTAATTTATTTTTTATTAATTTAATTACTTCTATATAATTTATTAACTCAATTTCCGGATTTTTAGTCATTTCCTCTGTACTAATAATTATTTTATTTGGGGTGTTTTTATCAGTTTAATTTAATTTTATTTTCAATAAATTTATTTAAAGAAAATTATTCATATATTATTGGAGGCTATGATTTTTCAACCCACTATTTTTCGGCAAAAACTTGCGTTTCGAGCCCACGTGGGCCTAATGATATATTTTGGCATGTTTTTTCGGGATTTAAATAGTAAAAAGTTTGACCCTCATCGAATTTAGGTTTTTTGGCCAATTTTGGGCGGGGAGTGGGTAGGAGCATTCGTGGGCAGCAAGAAAATTCTGGGGGGGTGCAAGATTTTTTGAAGGTCAAAAAATGGTCTTAAAAATGGTGGTATGGCGATAAAAACACCATTTTCGACGTTTCTCATCAAGCACTATCCATAGGCATCAAAAAATTGCGAAAAAACGAAAAAAAATTTCAAAAATTGAATTCTGGGGGGGGGGGGTATTTTGATTTCTGGGGGGTGCATATCCCCAAACCCCCTCCACGCCCGGGTGTGGGTAGCAGCCTTCCCAAAATTCAGAAACCGTTACACGTATATGATTATAAGACCATGTTTAGATGTTTCTCTGCAATTTTGGGCAGAAACGAAAGGCCTTCTCCGGCAGTGTGGCCCACCCAAAATTTCAAGCCGTTTTTTAAGTCAATTTTTTATTTTTATTTCTTATTTTTTAAATTTCAACTGATTAATTTTTTGTGTCCTTTTTACCGGTGTTGAGTCCCGAGGCGGCCATGTACGTCGTGCCGATGGTTTTAATTTTTTCGACCTGAACGAATTCGCTGCGGTCCAGCAATTCGTCGAAGTCGGCCACCAATTCGTTGAGCACCCTAAGAAATTCGCGTCCACCTTCGAACGTCTCTTCGTACATTTCGTGCCAATTTACGACCTGTTTATCCAATGAACAAATAAATAACAATTTTAAACAAATTTAATACAAAAAAATAGGAAAATAAATTAAATGAATGCAAAAATAAATAACAAACTAAATAAAATTAAATGAATACATAAATAAACAACATAAACTAAATAAAAATAAAAAAATAAAAACGCAAATCATGAAAAATAAATAATCAAATTATTCAGTAAGTAAAATTGATGCCGAAGGCAGGACTAAAATATGGTTATGATCGGTGTTTAATTATTTACAAGAAGCGTATGAACGGCGAGCTATAAATAACAATAAGCATAAACCAGACTTTGGTAACGCTCTATTCCATAAGCCCCAAAATTTTAAAATGGTTAAAATAGCGCCGAAAATTTACGGTTGGGCGAAAAGGCCATTTTTGACCTTTCGCATCCATCTTAACCTATGAGCATAAAAACTCACGGAAGGAAAAATTCTGAAAATTCAATTCTGGATGGTCTTCTGGAATTTGGGAATTTTAGGATTATTGGAGAGTGCACAGCATGATTGGTCTGAGTAGGGTCAGCCAAAGAACTTGTTTTGAGCCAAAATTTCCTAAAACACTGGCATAAATACTAAAATAGCGCGAAAACGGCAAATAAACAAATCACCGTTTCTGGTCAATTTCAAACACTACTGCAGAAATTTTCTGATTTTCATTCATTATGACCATTCCACATTATCTTTCCCGAAAATCCCCCATTTTTCTATTCTAGGGGTCCAGCTAGGCCCCCAAACACCCTACGAGCATGTCCGGTCCAGCCAGACCCCAATTTCCGTGACTGAAAATAAGCGAAAGAATTGAGATGGCGACAAAAACATTATGAATTCAATCATACTTTATTGTTTTTCTTTTTGCTAATTTCTAATCTTTAAGTCTTAATCGTAATCTTTTTTCTATCGTGTCTATTAACGTCATAAATCTAAAGTAACAGTAGACGTTTTGCTCGGTGACGGATCCAGGATTTTCTTAAGGGGTGGCAGTACCCCTAAGGGAGTAGCGGGGCGGAACCCTGACTTGGGCGGAAAAATTAGCCGTTTAACCCGAAAAACGCTAAAAATCGCTCAAAAATCCTTAATTTTGCGCACTATTTTGTGCCAATGGGGGGGGAGGGCGGCCGCCCCGCACATGCACATAGGGGGTGGGGGGTATTACCCCCTGAGGGTCAGCTAGACCGGTATACTGTCCGGTGATTTTGAGCAAACAGGTCTTGTTCTGCATCATTTTTGACATCAAAATCAGTAAAAATGTCAAAATTTTTCCGGCGCTTCGCGCCAGATTAGTACTTTTAAGTACTTTTTACTAAAAAAGCGCCCAAAATTGATAAATTTTTGCATTTTTTTGGTGTTGAAAGTGATATAATGCAGTCAAAATGGACTAAAAATGCTTTTAAAATGTGTTATTAACACGAAAAAACGTTTTATAGGCTATTTTGACCATTTTGATCATTAAAACAGCAAAAAAATCGTGAACGTTAAATTTCCTGTTTTAGATTTTTGGCATTTCGTCCCCCCTGCCGACCCTGACCTTGTGCACCTATGGGCCGCCCCCCCTAAATCCCCCTGCTTTTGCTAGCTATAGCGATAGCGATCTAGGTCGCATAGTGCACAAGGCGAGAACGATTTTACATTATTTTATTATTATATTTTATTTTTGAATTATATTATTTCAGCCCACGGTTTTTTGTATTCGGCAAAGATTTTTGTGAATGTTGAAAGACTTTAGGGGACAATTTTTGTAGATGCGCAAAGATTCTCGGGAAGACAGAACCTACCTAACGAAAGAAAAATATCAAATTTCTAAACTGCCTTACCAAACAAAACTAAATTAGCTTTTATTATTAAATTTAATAAAAGCCGTACGCACTGCGTAATCTAAATATGTTTTATTAGCTATGAAATGGCGGAGTTGATTCACTTGCCAGAAGGGTTTAGCTTCAAAACGAAAAAATGAATAATGCGTGCAACTTTGCACATCAGGCTACCCGCCTGAACCTGTGATATAGGATAGACTCTGTCGTAAAATAGCCGGTTAAGTCAGCCATGCCCTGTTCTAAACATACAGGATGCCCCAGTCGTGAATTTAGTTATTTTAAACACCTTTTTTAAATTTTGATCACTATTGTTCGAAATTTTACCATCACATCAACAAACCATTAAAATTTTATGTGCTGATGTTTCTGATCTAAATTGCCGATTATTTGTATTTTATACGAAAGAGTCCTGAGCATAGGTGGGTGCCTCAAAGTTCTGAGGGGTGGGGGGGGGGCAAGATTTTTTCAAACGTAAAAAAATGGCCTTAAAGGTGGTGGGGTATGGCGAAAAACACCAATTTTCAACGTTTCTCATCGAGCACCATGCATTGGCATCAAAAAATTGCCATTGGCATCAAAAAATTGCGATAAAAACGAAAACAAATTGTCAAAAATTGAATTCTGGGGGTATTTTGGTTTCTGGGGGAGCATACCCCCAAACCCTCCCCCACGCCCAGGTATGGTCCTCGGCCTAAGCATTTAGCGATAGCGCAAAAATCGCAGAGTGCTGAGTGGACAAAAAATGTCGTCATGGTTGGTTCGGCAGAAATTCAAAAACGATTGAATTTAAACAAATAAGTGCCATCAACTTTTCATGATTTATGCAGCTGGATACCGTTTTTGGCGCCTAAAGCCAAAAAGTAGCCATTTGCGACAATGAATTCTTCAATTTAATATATTTTTCTTGTAAATTTTTTGTTTTTGCCGTCTATTATGCGTCTCTTGTATACCGTACGTATATATATATCGTCAATCTGCTTAATTATTGTCAAAAATGGTCTTTTGACCAGTGTTTTTTTGGCAAGGTCCGTATGTATGTATATACATGTACAGAGATGGTCCCCAAAAGTCTTTGTACATTTTGTACACGCAAATTTTCGTATACTATAATATGGTACGGTAGCGATTTTAGTGCGGTAAAGCAGGGCTTTCCGACCATACATGCACAGTATGGGAATTCTGAGGGGGGGGGGTGAAAACCTAAAGTGCCTTTTTTGGGCCCAAAAATGGCCGGTACGCGTTAAAAAACATCGTTTTTTTGGCGTTTCTGACGATACTCTATCCTTCTAGAGCATGAAATCATGAAAAAAAATTCGAAAAAAGTCGAATAAATTGACCAATATATCGCTTAAAACATGAATATATGGCGCGAAGCGCCGAAAATTTGGCGATTTTGAGCAAATAGATAGCCAAAAACCCTTTAAAAGACGCTTTTTCTACCAATTTTCAGGTAACTTTAGGAAACTTTTCAAAAGTCGCCAATTCTGGGGGGATGAAAAATTTTTTGCGGGGGGGGGGTGAAAAATGATTCTGCGGGGGGTGAAAACCCCCCAAAACCCCCAAGATCATGTATGTTTCCGACCCTCGGTAGTGTATTCTAGCTAATTTTTGGGCTTCTGACGCTAAAAATTACTGAAAATTGTCTCAAAACGGAGCGAAGGCCGGAAAATTCGACATTTTTGCATTCTAAATGCGAATTCTGCCATTATAAAGATATATTTAGGACGCACAATCACTTATTTCGGCACAAAGCGCCGAAAATTTTTAGATCTTTGCACATCGGGAAAAAACTTCGCCGAATACAGAAAAACCGTAATTCGCTTAATCACAAAAACAACTGAGAAAAAAATTTTCTAGGCTAAAACTCCTCATTTTCCCCGAATTCTCAGCTGTGCATGTATGATAACAGGCACCTAACCTAGTACTACGTAAGTAGCAGCGTAAAATAATCCAGAGTGGTCCAAAAAGGGTAGATAAACAATTCGTTATAAATTTTGTTCTACTCGACTTAGAGCGATGCGATCTGAAAAATTTAAAAATAACGTTGTTTGGCTAAGCATGACCTCTAATTTGCGGCTTATGAATTGCTAAAATTCGTTCAACGAAAGGATGTTTTTTAAACCCCATCTTTTGTAGAGTAAAAATTCAATTAGAGTCTAACATGGATACATGATCTTGGGAGAGGGGGTTTTCAGCCCTCCCAAAGATATTTTTTCACCCCCCCCAGAAAAATTTTTCACCCCCTTCAGCAGTTTCCCAAGGTCGAAAGTTCAGGGGGTGAAATCCCAAAATTTAGGACCACTTAATTTATAATCTAACCTTTTTTTGCAGGCCAAATATGAAAAATGGCTAAAATATCCCATATAGCATGTTTTAATGTGAAAAACTGCATTTCTAACTACTTTTTGTCCCATTCTGACTAGTTCCGTCACTCTTGTGTAAGAAAAAATATAAGAATTCATCGAAAACTTTGACTTTTAAGATCATTTTTACTTCATTCTAGGTATTTTATGGGTAAACAAAACAGAAATGTACTAGTCGGCGCGAAGCGCCGAAAAAATTGTAATGCCTTCGCTGCTTTTGTACCCAAAAATCATGCAGAAAATGTTTGAAAGCTCAAAATCGTCCGACAGTGATTCAAGTCTCGGACCCTGAGGTGGGGGCAATACCCCCCTCACCCCCTCCCTATGGAAATGTATGCCCTTCAGAATTGGCGATTTTTTGGAAGTTCCCGAAAATTTTCAAAACATTGTAGAAAATAAGCTTTTTTAAGCGTTTTTAGCTATCCTTTTGCTCAAAAGTGCCGATTTTTCGGCGCTTGGCGCCATTATACCCCTGTTTTGACTATATTTTGTTCAATTTGTTCCGACTTTTTTGATTTTTTTCCGAAATTTTTTATGATTTTATGCCCTAGAAAGATGGAGCATCGTCAGAAAGGCCGAAAAACGATGTTTCGGACCCAAAAAAACCCAAAACCAAAACTTCTGGACCCAAAAAAGACACTTTCTAATTCAATCCCCCCTTAGAATTCCCATGCTGCGCATGTATAGTGGTAACACGATGAAGCAATCACAAAGGTGGACTAAAACGGACAACGGAATCGACAACCATGAATTCAAGTAAAGTAAACGATAGAGCAAAACGCTTTTGCGGCTATTTTGATAAAAAATAATTATTGATTTTTCGAGCAGAGATTTACTGATAAACAGCTTTTCCGCTGAAACAAAACAAAGTTGTTTACGATAGTATAAAATCAAAATGCAATAGCAGGCTTAAGTCAATTGAACTTTACAATTTAGTTAGGCAATGTTTGCTCGTTCGAAACAGGTTTACTATTTCGCAAAATGCCCATTTAATACAGCTATACATAGTTATGATTAAAACATTTCGCGCCTATTTTTCGGTCATCCAGGCACTGTATTTTTATTTTGTACAAGGTCCATTTGCACGTGAAAAACCTGTGCCCAAAAGCCTGTGTACGCGTTGTAGATCAGTAAATGCTAGCGCAGTAGAACATAGTGCAGAGTGCGTTTTATGTAAAAAGTAAAAATACGCGAGTTTTTTACCATTGGTAATGTACTGTTGAAATTTATAGGTCTTACAATAAGAATTAGGACAAATTTATTAACACGGCGCAAAACGTCGGAAAATTCTAGCATTTTTCAGCGTTTTCATGCAGATTTTCTGCAATTTTGATGAAAGCTAGTTCAGAACTCTAAGTTTGCGGGAAGCGCTAAAAATGTATCAATAATGCCTGAAGTACAACTTTTTTAATGACAAAAGCACCAGAAAATAGCCAAAGTGACTTAAAATTATTTTCTCATTTATCCCATATCATTCAAATATAGTTTAGACTGCAAAGGCGAGAGAAAAATGTCTTAAATCGCTAAATTAGTGTAAAATTAAGAGCGCTAAAATATTTTGGCCGATTTTAGGCTCTTAGAATCAATGTTGAAGCTTCGTAAAGAAATTACAACATTTATAAACGCCGGAAAAACTGTATATTTTTGACTTTCAAACTTAATTTTTGCTGTTATAAAAACATACAGAACAAATTAAAGTGTGTCTACTTATACGTACCTTATTCTGGCGCAAATAGCCGGAAATTTCGGGTAGTTTCCGACTTTTTTACTGTTTTTTTCATAAAAAAATTGTACGTGTTCAAAGACGATACCGAAAGTTTTTGTGCATCTGGGATAATCTTTGCCGAATAACAAAATAAATAAACCGTGCACCCAGGTATAGCCATAGAAGGGAATAACGAGATCTTTGGCAACCCGTGGGTCATGCGCAATAAAATTAATATATAATAAAGTGACCAACTGGCAAACTTTCTTGCATTAACTGATGATACCTAATTGAAAAAAACAGGATAATGAACACTGTGGTTCTGGAAGAACAAAGCCTCGATGTTGCTATTTATAGCTTCAGCTTAAAATCAAATTTTGAGACTGGTTGCATAGAATAGATACTAAAAATGACTTTAATAAAACTGCATGAAAATTTTGAATACCTTACCGCTTTCCGTGTGTTTAACGGCAGACACGTAGCTGGCCGTCCTATTTTGGGGGGACCAACACCAATTTTTTTGGGGGACTAAGCCCAAAAAGACCAAAAATGGCACAAAATAACGTTCCAAACGTCCAATTTTTTCTGAATTTTGGGGAAGGGTGAGTACCCCCAACCCCCGATTCACCCCAGAGATACGTGCCTGTTTACCGGCTCCTTTTTACACCCCAGTTTAATATTATTAAAGCCTGCGGTTTCTGAATTGTTTCATATCGATAAGCAAATGGTTTTTCACAATATCTTCAGTCAAAAAATTATCAGCGAATGAGGTATTCAAAAACGCTAGGTGCCAGCGTTTTTTCCTACTACACAGGTGCAAAAAACCCGTGAGATATCGTGATAAGCATACAGGATCTTGAGGAGGGGTTTCGGAATGGGGGAGTTTCATCCCGCTCCATACATGATCATGGGGGCAGGGATTTGGGAGGTTTCAACCCCCTCTCCGCAGAAAAATTTTCACCCCCCCCCACAAAAAATTTCCATCCCCCACCAGGATTGGCCAGTTTTTGAAAGTTCTCAAAAACTTTCTAAAAATTTATAGAACAGATACTTTTTTAAGCGTTTTTAGCTATCTATTTGCTCGAAAGTGCCAAATTTTCGGCGCTTCGCGCCATTATACTCATGTTTTGGCTATATTTTGCTCAATTTGTTCCGACTTTTCTGATTTTTTTGGAATTTTTGTATGTTTTTATGCTCTTAAAAGGTTAGACAATCGTCAGAAACGCTGAATAACGATGTTTTTGACGCGTAACTACCATTTTTGGACCTAAAAAAGGCACTTTATAATTTCGACAACCCCCAGAATTCCCATGCTGTGCATGTGAGCAAATAAATGGCAGGACCACACCAAACGAGCTTCCCGCATTCGAACCACACTGATTTGGTGGAAACCAAACACTGTATCGTACGAATCGCCGGCCATATTAAAAAATTCGAACACGGTTTATACAGGCACGTAACTGACCTTCCGAATTTGAAGGGGGCTAAAATTATGAAGTCAGACATCTCAACAGCTACTAGTAGACAGGCAAAAATGATGTTTTTGAGCTTTTGGGCTCTACACACTGGAGAAGGAATAATTTTCGAAAAATGTAACTAATTTGACCAGATTTTAATCACATTCAAAAAATTATTTGTACATATAAAAGGTCACGCGAATGACTTCTTAACATTTGACCCGCTGCAAAATGGTTAAACTTGTTTTCTAATGAATTCTGGCACAAAATTACACAACGAGAATGAATCTGGCGCGAAGCGCCCAAAAAATTTTGGGCTTATTCGTTCAAAAGTGTGCTAGAATCTATTCTGGCGCCTTTGAAAATTTGCTTCTAGAATTTTCAGCTTTTTTCATTGGGGGAACCTTACAAGAAATATTCGCATTTCCAAAATTTCGGTGGGGTTAGCCCCCCTATCCCCACAGCCACGTTCCCGGGTTTAAAAAATGACATTTTGGTCCATCTAATGCGACGAGTCTTCAAATTCTACATGCTCATATAAGCCGAAGATTGATCGAGGAATCTCGGGCGTCAGACACGTACACGGCTCAGAATTTTGGCAGGGATAGTCGGCCATTTGAAGGGACATTAAGTGACCTTTAATTTTTGGCCAAAAATTGCCAACAATCTTACATGTAACAGGGGGGATCCTCCCACCCAAAATCGGACGTCCCCCATCCCCCCTCCCAAACCACAAAATTTTTTGACCCCCCACCGATTTTTGGAAAAAATCTAATTTTTTGGCCGTTTTGAGGCATGTTTTGGCCAAAAAATTGAGGTCATTTACCCCCCCCCCCCCTAAAAATGGCCGGAACCCCCCACCCCCAGATGCCAACAATCTTAATTTTCTCAAATTCGGTCATCCCCGATCCCCTCAATGTCCCTCCCAATTCGGACGAATTATTTATTGGCTTTTTAGGACATTTCCAGGCGCTTTTTTGCCATTTTTGGCCAAAATCGGAGGCGATTCACCCCGTCCCCTAAAAATCACCGCGGACCCCTCCCAATATTTCGAGCCGTTACAATTATATATTGGAGTGTCAAAAATTCCGACTTGATGGGCGTGTAAGAAGGACCAATTTTGGGTGTCGGATTCCGTATCCGCCTATTTGTAGCAGTCTTTTTTGGAAGCAAAAGGAAAAAAGGAGTAAAAAATAAGGAGGAAAAAATAAAAAGATAAAAATATAAAAAAATAAGAACCAAAAAAAACGAGAAAAAATTTTTGGGTGAAAAAACGCACCGAAGCGAACACGACGGCGACCATTTCGTGATTTTCGGAATATTTGGCGTTTTGCATCAGCTGATCCTGTATATGATGCGGTATGATGTTGTACAGTAGCCAATCGGCTTGCTGCTTGGTGCCCGACATTTCCTGTATCGTCCTGTAGGCGTGCTTGTCGCCGAAATAGCTCATGCGAAAATTGTACTCGAACTGGTAGTTCAAATAGACGATTAGCAAAAGGCATAGGGCCAAAATTAGGCAAATTTCGCCGCCATACACTGGTATCAAATTTAGGACGGCCGGGTGGAATAAATACCTCCTGGAAAATTAACGCCTTACGGGAAGTACGAAGCAGATGGGTTAGGAGGACCATGCATCCCACACCCAAAGTCGGCCGTTTGACCCCCCCAATTTCTGGAAAAAATTAAAATTTTTTTGGCCGTTTGCATGCGTTTTTTGGCCGAAAATTGGAGGTCAGATACCCCCCCCCCAATTTTGAACCGTTATATGTATGAAGAGGACACTTAAAATGGGAATATAGCTGAACTTTCGATTTTCGAATTAATAAGGCAAGATGATTGTTAAAAATGGATGAAAATCGTAATTTTTAGCAAAAGTGTTCGAAATCTGACTTAAAACTGTGGACTATGTATCATTACTTTGACGCTATTTTAGCATTTAAATCAAACATCAAACAAGGTTTAAAGGGTCTGAGGACATTCGACGCGACAAATTTTCCACTCCCCCAGAATTCAGGATTTTCCAGAAAATTCGTAGAAACGGTGCTGTTTTTAGCCATCCGTTTCCTCAAAAGTGTCAAATTTTCGGCGCATCGCGCCAAATACTCAATTTTTGACCTACTTTGTTCAACTTTTCCGAATTTTTTCGATATTTTTCCGAAATTTTTCCAATGCTTTTACGTTCTTGAATTAGGTATGATATAGCCGAGAAAAAATCACGAATTTTTTTCGTTTCACACCACGGTTTTTTTTTGTATTCGGCAAAGATTTTCCGCGATGTACAAAGACTTCTGGGGACCGTCTTTGAACACGTACAAAGATTTTTTGGAAGACAAAAACTGCAAAAAAAGGTTCGAAATTCGCCAAAATTCTCGGCGCTCCGCGCCGAAATGAGCAATTGTGTGTTCCATATATCTTTATAATTTCAGAAATTGCATTTTGAAAGGAAAAATGCCAAATTTTTTGGCGCTTCGCGCCTTTTTGAGACGATTATTACTGATTTTTGCCCTCAGAAACCTAGAAATTGCTAAACTACGTAACCAAAGGTCGAACAACTCCGCTTTTGCCACACGAAAATCGCTACTGTACCATATTATAGTACCCGAAAATTTGTGTGTACGAAATGTACAAAGACTTTAAGGGACCATCTTTGTACATGTACAAACGGACCTTGTACAAAAAAACGCTGTTCCGCACTATAGAATTCCCATTTGTGCATGTCTCATTTACGTTGGTTTTTATAATATTTTGACTTAAAACGCTCTCCGGCCCGGACCGGATCCTCCCGGACCGGCCATCTTGCGCAACTATGCGAGTGGTCCCAAACGGACTAATTTTGAAATACCGTCGAGTCTAAATAATTAAATTTAGTCGGTTTTTGGCAATATTTTAACATTTCTTAATTCGCTTTTTGGCGATATTTTCATATTTCTAAATAACATTCAAATTACTTTTAGCAAGTAGTCAAATTTTGAAACAA
Source organism: Mermis nigrescens (assembly GCA_036768485.1). NCBI lineage: Eukaryota > Metazoa > Nematoda > Enoplea > Mermithida > Mermithidae > Mermis > Mermis nigrescens. The sequence goes on from JAVLUZ010000191.1 coordinate 3,911,447, forward strand.
TTAAATATTTTTTGATTCAAATTTGACAAAAATTGAAAAATTTTTTAAGTTTCTCGAGTCGCACGACGATTGGAATAGTTTGCATTTAGAAAAAAGCAATAAGCAGTACGTATAAGACAGAATCAATAATTACAGGATTAGTTAGGTTTGAAATTATGAATTGATTAAATAATGAGCAAGTTATAGTCAACTAAAATGCAATCAACTACAAATATTGTCGAATGGTAATGTCGGCAAACGCATTTCTCGTAATTCCGGCCAAAAAATGTAAAAAAAATTTTAAAAATAAAAAAATGTAAAAATGTAAAAAAATATGTTTTTAAAAATATAAAAATGTAACGGCTCGAAATTTCGGGTACAGGCTTCTCCCATTTTTTGGGAGAAGGGGTAAAAAGAATTCCAATTTTTTGGCTAAAAAACGGCAAGAAAAGACCTAAAAAAGGCAAGAAAAATTAACTTTTTTCCAAAAATCATAAAGGGGTCAAAAACTTTCTGACTTCGGGAGGGTCGACCAACTTCGGTAGGGGATCCCCCTCCCCCCTTATATGTACGAGTATGTATAAAGAATATTTCTAAGAATTTCGTTCGTAATGGATTTGAATTTAGATATTCTTCCCTAAGGGCAAAAATTCGATATTGAATTTTGACGAGCAAATTCAGGAATCGCCGGCCGTTTTCAGGAGAAACTTTTAATTTTTCATTGTAAAAGGGTACAAAACAGCACATTTCTTGACTAGGTACGGGTAAGTGCTCATATTTTGTTAAATTTACTCGAATTTTTAATATTTTCCGGAATTTTCCTATGATCTTACGTTCTACAAAGATGAAGCATCGCCAAAAGCACCCGAAAAATGATGTTTCTAACGGGTATTTACTACTTTTGAGCCCTAAAAAGGCGCTTTAAAATTTCACCCCCCAGAATTCCCATGTGCGCTTGCATCTTTCTTCCCAAAAATTTTTTTAACCCCCATAATTCGGGATTATCCCAAAAACATTCTTATGAAAGGTGCTGTTTTAAGCGTTTTTAGCTATCGTGTGCCCAAAAAAAGTAAAGTATCGGCGCTTCGCGCCATATACCGCCGATATATACACATTTTTGGTTATAATTTGTTCAATTAGTCCAGATTTTTCTGATTTTTTATCGAAATTATTTTGTGCGTTTAATCGTCAGAAAGGCCAAAAATCGTGTTTTTCAGGCATGCCCATCCATATTAAGCCAGATAAATCATTTTAAAAATTATTTTGTTCGATCCGCTAGAATTCCCACGCTGTGCGACGTCTGAAAACGAGCCTGTGTAAATAATGCAATAAGTTATACTTTCCCGTTCAATCCGATTAGAGGAATGTAAGGAAGTTTAAACAGCAGATTTAAAATTAAAATTTAAAAATTTAAAATTCTCTCGGCCGCGTAATCAAGGTACGAAGTATCGTAGTGGCGTAATACTCCAAATGCAACGGCGTAAAACTACAGTACACCAACTTGCGCACAATATAGCAAGAAGTGTAAAGTGGATTTTTCAGGGGAGCCCCTTTAAATGGGCATTTTGGCCACACCCCGGGGCATACAGTAAGCACGCCCACCTATCGTAATAGAACGGCAAAGAGTCCGAGGTCTTGTTGACGTTACTTAAAGCCATTTTGCGAAAATTGTTAACCAAAAACGATTTGTTCGCCAAGAGTTCGCCGGGCGTACTAAAATTATGTCGATACCGTACGCCGACGGCGTAAACCGACCGAAGAAACTCGACGGCGAACGACGAACAGTCGCAGGGGCAAGAGAAGGCCAACGAAAGTGATAATATGCAAATTAGGAGGGCCGAGGCGCATTTCACCCAATAGTTCAATTGACTAAAATTGCAATGAGACAACAGTACTGTGAAAATTATGTAAAATATGATCAAATGATGCGACGTATTGTCGGGACTAGGATACGACGACTGCGGACCTAAAAACGAGAAAAATTAAAAATAATAAATCGATAATATAATTATTAACTAATAATAAATCAATAAATATGTATACATAATTATTAATTAAAATAAATCAATAATATAATCAGTTATTTAACATAATTTAATAATATAATTAGTGATTAATAATAAATCAATAATATAAAACATCGATCAATAATATAATTAATAATTAAAAATAAATTCATAGTATAACTAATCGTTTTACATAATTCAATAATATAATTAATAATTAAAAATAAATCAATATTAAAAGTAATAATTAAAAATAAATCAATTATAACTATTGAATAATTAAAAATAAATCAATAATATGTTAGTCATTAAAAATAAATCAAAAATATAATTAGTAATTAAAACAAATCAATAATGTACATAATTAGCTTATTTACAAAAAATCAATAATATATGTATTATGTAAAGACAATAATCAATAAATAAGTAATAATAAGAGCCCTTAGAATGAGCAACACAAATAGGGGTGGGGTTACGAACGTCCACGCTGCAGATATACAAAATAAAATTGAATAAATAAAAATGAAGTGAACAGCCAATAAACAAATTGAAACAATTAAAAAACTCAATACAATTAAAATCAAAACTTACAAAAAAGAAAAATTCAAAAATTATGTATAAAATCAAAAAACAAAACTCAAATAAAAAATTCAACTCCAGCAGACCTGGAATAACCCCAGGATTTAATATTGAAATTTGTTCGTTCTCTTGCAATATCCTTATGCTACTGGATGGATCTTCAAAAAAAGAACATAAAAAATTTATGATTTATGTAAATTTGTATTCAGCTTTTATTTATTTATTTTCTATTTATTTTTTCGCGACTGTTTTAATCTTGCAGTTAATGTACGAGTATAATCATTAATTTTTTAAACTAAAAATATTCAACAAATAACTGGACGAATCAGTCAACTATCAAATTTACTTCCGTGCACGGTTACTAACATACAAGAGCATGAGGATGGGGGCGTATTACCCCTCTCCTGAGTTTTGAATAACTGATAGCTATACAGCGATTTTGGCCAAAAACCATTGCTGTATATCCATTTTTGGGTTCAGAAAATTCACTGTACAGGCTATTTAGGCTCAGAAAACTAGCTATATATAGTCTTTTTTGAGCTCAGTAATGCAATTCAGTTGTCTTTTCTGAATCTGACAAGAATATATAGCTATTTTCTCGACTTCAAAAAGGGTTGGATAGCTATTTTTCGTTCAAAAAGGCTAAAAAGTTATGTTTGTGAATCCAAAAAGGCTATACAGCTAGTTTTCTTAGACCAAAAAGGCTATACAGCTAATTTTCTGACCCCAAAAAGACTATAGAGCTGTTTTTACGAAGCACACAGCTATCTAGCAATTTTTGGCTTTCACCCCCCCCCTACCTGAAAGTTTCACCTCCGCTTTCTGTAAAATTTTGGTTCCAGATCAGAGTCCGCATCATACATGCACAGCATGGGAATTCTGTGGGGGGGGGGGGGGTGAAAACCTAAAGTGCCTTTTTGGGCCCAAAAATGGCCGGTACGCGTTAGAAAACATAGTTTTTTGGCGTTTCTGACGGTACTCTATCCTTCTACAGCATAAAATCAAGAAAAAATTTCGAGAAAAGTCGAATAAATTGACCAATATATCGCTTAAAACATGAATATATGGCGCGAAGCGCCGAAAATTTGGCGATTTTGAGCAAATAGATAGCCAAAAACCCTTAAAAAGACACTTTTTCTACCAATCTTCAGGTAAGTTTAGGAAACTTTTGAGAAATCGCCAATTCTGGGGGGGTGAAAAATTTTTTGCGGGGGTGAAAAATGATTCTGCGGGGTGTGAAACCCCCCAAACCCCCAAGATCATGTATGGTCCGCATTCCAATTTTTCCGGTCTCATTTCCGGGTTATCAAAGCGCAGAGTTAAGGCTTCGGGATATTTAAATTGCACAGCTATATTATTCATTTATTAAAAACTTATTACAAATTTAAAATTTATCACCGGAATACAAAAATTTTACGATTTTATCCCGAAAGTGAAATTTACATAACATGCAAATCCCACGGAATTTAGGGCAAACCGTTCTTCTATATCAGAAAAAAATTGTACTTCTTAACCCAGCAACATGTGCGACATAAACATACAGGTAAGAGTGGTGGGGGATCCCCCATCCAAACTCGGACGTCCCCTTCATTCCCCGAGCCAGAAAATATTTGACCCCCATTTTGGCAAAGAATTGAATTTTATGGGCCCTTTTTCAAGCGTGTTACGGCCTTTTTGGCCAAAAATTGTAGGTCATTCAACCCCCCCCCGTAAAGTTGGCCGGGGAGCCCCTCAAAATTTTTCAACCGTTACATGTAAGGACAAATATGTGATGCCGGAAGTACATAACAGCAAAATGCTAAAAAGCATTTTTAAAAAATAAAAAAATGCACTTAAATTATTTTATACATTTTATGGGAAAAATTTAAAAATTTTAAAAAATGAAAAAGCAAAAACGTCTAAACGCACCAAAGCGGGTATGTTACTAAAGACCAAAAATGCATAGTACGGCCGGTCTAGGGGTCAATTAGTTTTTTTTTGATGAAAAGTGACCTCAAAGGATAAATGCTAAAATAACATAAAATAACATAAAACTTCATGCATTAATGCACATTTTCTGGTCAACTAGAAGCACTTTTGCAAAAAAATTTCGATTGTTTGTATGGTGTAGACTTTTAATTTTTTTATTAACCTTTTGCTTTTTCCCCGATAAAATTTTCTATTTTTCTATTCTTCTAGGGGTGTACATAGATCTCTGACTTCTAAACGTTTATGACTGGTTCATATCTAAAGAAAGTGTATTTTTTGGCCTATTGGCAGTCACATAAAATAATAATAATACTTTATTCAAACCCGTACGTACAATACAATGTTAAGAATAATAGCAACGTTTCGACAGATTATACCTTCTGTCGTCGTCAGGCTCTTACAGAATATAAGAATTGTAGGCACCAGGAATTGAACCTTAACAGCTAACTATCATTTATTTCTAAAGTCTGCGGTGAAGCTGAAGCTCAGTTGGTAAAACCGCAGACTTTAGAAATAAATGATACTTAGCTGGTAAGGTTCAATTCCTGGTGCCCACAACTTCTTATATTCTGTAAGAGCCTGACAACGACAGTAGTTATAACTGTCGAAACGTTGCTATTATCCTCAACATTGTATTGTACCTACGGGTTTGAATAAAGTATTATTATTATTTTATGTGACTACCAATAGGCCAAAAAATACACTTTCTTCAGATACATAGATCTCCTAACCTTCCATTCATGACTGTCTGAACTGTACGCACATAATGAACAAAAGTGTTGCATCATGCTTTACAGTGACATGCAAGCTGCGCGAATTAGGTTTGATTTTACGAAAAACCTTCAAGAAAACTATTCAAAAAATTGACAAAAATGCTGAGCGATTCATCAAAAACATATTTCTATCTGAAAATAAATTTTAAATTAGAAATGTTTTATATAACGCAAAAAATGACCCAAAAACGTGGGACTTGCTTGCCTAGACTTGCGCTGCAAGATGGGTACTGGAAAAATGTTGACAAGATATTATAAAAAAGCAGAAAGCTGAGGATTTTTTGAATTTCATTTTTGTCAAGAATTTTTTTTGAAAAATTAGAAAATAAAATTCATTTTTCTCGAGTATTTATCAAAAAAAAGTTAAAAGAATAAAAAATTGAAAAATGTGTCAAAAAATCTAGAAATTTCCAACAACCGACGGACTGAACAAAACAAAAGACTGAACAACAAAAAGATACAATAAGAGCATTTGCTTACACAGCAATATTTCGGCTGCAGATGACGCCTACATATACGAAAAATACATATTTTAAGCTATTTTTCTAGAAAGCAAGAGGCTGAAAATTTTATTTAAAATTCATCTTTGTAAACAAAAAACAAAAAACGTCAAAATACTTCATTTATAACGACCCACTGACCTAATGTACAAAAAACGTAAACGTCAAATGCCAACAGAGCATTCAGCAATGCATATTTATGCTGCCGATGACGTTCATGGTTTTGTTTTTAAATAAATATTTCAAAAACAAAAAGCTGAGCATGTCACGCCCGGTAGTGGTCAATATATAATAATCGTAATAATATAATATACTTTTCATACTAGGTTATTCCACGTGTCTATTTGCACGTCTGTCGAGCCCTTTGTAATAATAGGAACTATACGTTTGGATCAATATACACTTAACCCACTTAACGGGCTGACCTGTGTTCGTTGTATAGTCACCAGCTCGGACTGAGCTGTCTTATGCGAGCCTTGCAGCGAATATATTAACGCGCATACACGCATATAAAACCGGTGCTATTGGGCGAACCCAATAGCCTTTATCAGCGCTGACTCCTCACTTAGCAGTTTTTACGTGCTGAGCTCGGACCGGTTCCCTTCAGTTCTTATCGTCTCTTCAATATATGCGTTCAATTCCTGCTGTTCTAACGTGCGCATCAGGTGTCAATAGATTACTGTAGTAGTGTTTTTACGTGACAAGTATTTCAGTTAAAATTCCAAAAAATTATTAAAAAAACGGAAAATTGGAAACATTTCAGTACTTATAATGACCATACATGATCACGGGATAGTCTGCGAGGGTGGGGGGGGGGGTTCACCAGCCAGAAAAATTTACACCCAACCCCCATAATTCGTGATTTTTCTAAAGCTTCCAAAACGTTCGTTTTTAGCCATCGACTTGATCAAAAGTGTCGAATTTTCGGCGCTTAGCGCCAATCATTTTTGACCATATTCTGTTCAATTTTTTCGATTTTTTAAATTTTTTTCCAAATTTTTCCTTTCACCCTCGAAATAGATAGAATAACATCAGAAATGTCAAAAAACGACGTTTTCGACGCGTATCCACCATTTTTGGGCCCAAAAAAAGCGCTTTAAAATTAGACCCCCCAGAATTCTCATGCTAAGCATGTCTGATTACATCGCCCACTGACCTAATGTACAAAAAATGTTGCAAAGGGCGGCGCCGAGGGGCAAATTGATGAGTAATAAGCCAGTCACGTGACGCCACGCCCAATGAGTGAGGGCTAACGGCAGAGCGCGATTTCGGAACAACGTAAAACCGGTGTACGAGACGAAAATCAGTAATAACGAATATGTAACGCCGAAATACGACACCCAGGCCACGCTAGACGAGCCGAAAACGCTAAAGGCGACGGCCGACGCGACGGAATGAGCGAGCAGCGATAAAATCACGTCTGAAGCGGTTAAACCCGTCAAATGATGTTTTAGGTCATGCATGTAATCGCATAAATTTTAACTCAATCAATAATCGCCTGAAGTTATAATACATAAATTTATGAATAATAAATTCGCTTATGTTTGCGTTTTATGGAAAAGGGCAAGAATTTCAAATTTTTTCAGCGACGACAACGCTTCCCCGTCAACAAATTAATTATGCCACGCTCAGGTCTTTTAGAATCGGTGACTTCCCCATTACCTGCGGGGTTGGCCATGACGAGACAAGCGTATCATAGGGATTCTGGGAGTGAAACTAATATATTTTTTCGAAGTGACTTTTTTGGACTCAAAAACGGTGCTAATTATACGTTAAAAGGCTCGAAGTTTCGGAGGGGGTCCCAGTCATTTTTAGAAAGGGAAGGGGTGAATGATCTACAATTTTTGGCCAAAAACAAACCAAAAATTAATTTTTTTCAAAAATCAGGGGAGGGTCAAAAATTTTCTGGCCTTGGGATGATGGGGACGTCCGACTTTCGGTAAGGGGTTCCCCCAACCCCCTGTTACATGTATGGTGCTAACATAAGCTTCCTTCTGATTATTTCCGAGAACTCTAGCGGGGTTGGTCTGGTTTCCCCTGCCTGGTTATTCAGCCGCCAGGGTACAGTCACTTAAGCCTGAATTGACCCAGTGTTCACGCATAATCAACACTTAATAAATTCTCACGTAATCACAATGAATTATGAATTTGAGACTAAACGATGTACGCATAGGTTTCAAAAGCGGTTAAACCCGTCAAAAAATGTTCCAAGTAGTACAGTAAAATGCAGCAATTTCTACTTCTACGGCGATACCAAACGCTTTCTCGCCAATAAACTAATAAATCAATAACTTCAAAAAACGGTTAAATCCGTCAAAATAAGTTTCGGTTCGTATGAAAAATATCTCAGTTCTAATAATGAAGGCAGTGCTTTCTCTTCCTAGCCAACAGATTACTAATCATAACCAATAAGTTTGTATGTAATTAACATACATAGTCAATTAAAAATTTTTCACCTGCCAAACGATGCTTCGAATCGTATAAAAAAAAACAGGAATTTCAACAATTTTTTCAGTGATTCACATTTTCTAGCTTCCTGGCCTACAAATTAATAGAACGATAACTTTCAAATTCGAATGTAATCGTGGTCAATTGTGAAGGAAACGCGGAATTTCAGCTTTTTGATTCATTTTGCCGATTATTGCGCTTTGACCAACGAATTGTAAAATCAATAATTGAAAAATTCGTGACTGATCATGATCAATCGTGGATGAAAGTAAACGCAGGCACATAGCCGGGCCAGCCGCCCTATTTTGGGGGACTAACACCAATTTTTGGGGGACTAAACCCAAAAGGCCAAAAATATACAAAATAACGTTTAAAAATCCTATTTAATCGACTTTTCTAAATTTTGGGGTCCGAACCCCTCCCATTTCACCCAGAAATGCGTGCCTGAGTGAACGATGTAGTTATTCAAATAGTGTGCGTCAATCGCACGTACTATATACTTTTTTCATATCTTACTTATCATTAATTCGTCTTAGGCGGGAAAAGAAGGGCAAAAATGATGATACGTGTAAGCTGATTATGATCCACGCATATATTGAAAATGTATGCAATACTCACAAGAATAAAAGACACAAATATTAAGGAATAAAGTAGACAAAATACATAAAAATATTTTAAAAAATATAAATAAATACGATAACATATACGCTATAAAGATTTACACGCAAATGCATATGATGTAAGAGTAGTAAACTAATCAATTGATTCATTAATGAATCAATTAATTAATTAATTAATTAATTAATTAATTATGAATAATCACGTCAATAAAAACCGAATATTTCGGTGACGTAACCCTGAATGTCTCGTCGACCCTGGCTCCGCCTCCGATCGATCGACGGCAAGCCACGTCCACCGCTTCGTCTCGCATCGTTCTTTCCGGGATAGAATGAACCGAAAAATGGCGCCTAATATATATATATAGACTTAGAATTTAATTAATAATTGATAAATAATTAATAATAATTAATTAATTTACGTAGACCATAGAAGAGTGGGCACAAACTAACTCACAGTCATGGCAAACTCGAGTCTCAATAAAACACATAAAAACAGGAATTAAATTTCGAATTTTGAATTGATCACTTGAAATGCATAGTGATTGATCACTCAAAATCAAAGTGATAGTATATTTGACAAGTTTACACTGAAAAAAAGTTTAAAAAATTGTCAAAGTAGTTTAAAATACGAAAATGCGTAAAGTACGTCTTAAAAAAGCGGATTTTACCTATATTCCTGCTCGAATTTGGCATCTTTAAACTGCAGCGTCCATCTGTTAATTACTGTGTAAGGGGGCCTCGTGACCAAATCGTCGCCGGTCCAATTTTCTATGCACGTAACGAGCCGATCGTCGAAATCCATATGACCCGTATCAAACCTGGTTATCGACGTGGCGTGGACCGTAAAGTCCATTTTGGCGCTACAAAAAATAATATAACAGTATAAATTATAGAAAAGTTGTAAAGGAGTCCCTGCTAAATTTTTATTAACCGGAAGTTCGTTCCAGCGCGGTAAAAATCAATAAAACACTTCAAATTTGCACACAGTGTAAAGGGCAGTCTGCCGACTTTTAAAAAATCGATAAAGTAGCATAAACCGCAGAGCCCACTTTGACGCTTTGAAAAAATCAATAAAACGCTTTAAACTTTGAACGAGCTCCTGTCAAATTTTGAATAATTAATAAAGGGGTATCTAAAAATGTAAAGTGCTCGCCACGACTGTCGACGCTCTAATATGATCCACATGATGATAGAGCTTGTTAAAGCATGTATATTTAGCACGACGTGTGCAGCATGGGAACTTCGGGGGGGGGGGTAGGTCAGACCACAAAATTTTCAAAAATGCCTTTTTGGGCTTGAAAACATCGGGTACGCGTCAAAAACACTGTTTTAGACGTTTCGAACAGTGCATCTTCTTTCTCTGGAACTTAAAAACATTAAGAAATAGAAAGAATCGAAAAAATGGTACTGTGTATCGTCAAAAAATGAGTATACGGCGCAATGCGCCGAAAATTTGAGACTATTGAGTCAAAAAAGAGCTTAAAACGCTTAGAGAGCACACTTTTTACAATTTTTCCATAAAAAATCGACAATCCTAGGGGTTCGCAACCATTTTGCGGGGAGTCAGCAGCCATTCTGTCAGGATGTCAACCCCTCCCCAAGAACACGCATGGCCATGTGTGGGCGGAAATAGGACCGAAGTCATATATACATGCACACCGTCAAAAGCTCTGGAAGGGGACCGTCAAAAGCTCTGGGAGGGGGTAAACCAAGCTTCCTTTAAAGGGCACGAATGACAAATTTTTTTTATTGATTCTTTAACGTAAAAATTTTTCACCTTTCTTCGTCGTATTTTTATTTTTCATGAAAATTTATGCTTAAATTTGCATGAAAACAATAATGATAGGGGCAGTGGAATGACCTGCAATATCAAATATATACAAAATGATGAAAGAAAAAGTTTCTGGACAAATGAATTAAACAGTTCAATGCTCCCTAAAAGAATAAGTAAATGTATATGTGTTCTAGAAATTGCACCGTTATACGTCATTTGACGATTTTTATGGCTCAAACAATCGGTTTTGGTCCAAAATGGCTCAAGAAGGGTATGCGCCATTTTTTTTGAACAAGGTCCAATTGTGCATGCACAAAGATGGTCCCCAAAAGTCTTTGTACATTTTGTACAAGCACACTTTTGTGTACTAAAATATGGTACGGTATCGATTTTAGTGTGGTAAAACAGGGTTTTTCAACCTTAGGTAGTGTACTTTAGCTAATTTCTGGGTTTCTAACGCCAAAAATTGCTAAAAATTTGACATATTTTCATTCTAAATACAAATTTTGCCACTTTAAACATATATATATATAAGACAATCACTCATTTAAAATATTCGGGAATTTTACACCTTTTTACAGTTTTTGTCTTCCCAAAAATCTTTGTACATGTACAAAGGCGGTCCTGAAAAGTCTTTGTGAATCGGGAAAAATCTTTGCCGAATACAAGAAAACACTAATACGTATATACGCATGCACACTGAGGGTATTACCCTACCACAACTTTTAAAAGGTATACCCCCTCCCTCAGGCCATTTGCGGACCACGAACTAGTGTTGGAATTATAAAAGAGCGCCAAACGATGACCAGCACTAAAATCTGAAGAATTTTCCGAATAGTGCTCTGTCCACCACTGTTTTTCCTTTTTTGTGTGGGACAAAGATTTTGAGGCTGGTACAAAGATTTTCGAGGCGATCTTTGAACAGAAAGTATAGGCAGTTTTTGACCGATTTTCGATTGGAAAAAAATCGAAGTTTTCTGTACAAAAAAAGAAAATTCATCAATTCAGGCACTTTATATCCATTATTTTTTGCATATTTGATAGTGTAAGAGTCATTCAATCATTCTTATCATTTGTTTTCATACAAACTTTATCTCGAATGTTCCAAAAAGACTAAAATTTGACGAATTAAAGCATTTTTACGAATTTAACGGGGGAGTCGGTGAGGAGCGACAAAAATATTCGACAAATCAAAGTATTCTCATAATTTTAGCGCCATAAATATCCGCAAAAATCGTACTCTGAAGCATATCAATGCGTCGGCATTCGCGGCGAGTAGAGTAAACGGGAAAAGAGAAAATTAAGCACGTTAGGAAAGAACAGAAAATCAAAAGTAGAGTTAAAAATAGAATTCGCGAAACCCACTCAGTCTAAGCGCTTGCAGTACACTATAAAAGGAGCAGATAGCTGAAACAACCAAAATTTTAAGGAAAAAGACAAGGTTCGCCATGGCAACCGCCATTCGAAACGCGAACTTTACGGCTCCACAAAAAGCATTGGTTGTTAAAATGGATGCGTATGTAATCTTGCGCGTTTTCCCAAACTCTGGCTAAAAAATTTTCAACCCCAAGAGAATTTCCGATTTTTGAAAAAGCGGTCATTTTTTAAGCTTTTTTAGCAACCTTTCTATCAAAAAGTACCAATTGTTCAATTTTCGCCTCAAACAGCCATTTTCAACCATAATTTTAACCGATTCCGTCGAATTTTTCCATAGTTTTTACTTTAGTGCCGTTACGACGTGATCTGGGGGAGCTTTCATTTAACAGGAAAATTCTACACCCCTCCCAGAAATTTCTTCACGCCGCATCAGAATTCGCGATATTCCAAAAAAAGGTGCGTTTTTAAGCATTTTTAACTATCTATTTGCTCGAAAATGTCAAATATTCTTTGTTTGACTTTTCCTCGATTTTATTTGAAATTTCTTCCTGTTTTTATGCTTTGGGAAGATAGAGCATCGTCAGAAATGCCTAAAAAAACAATGTTTTTGACGCGTGCCTTACCATTTTTGGGCCCAAAAAAGGAACTTTAAAATTTTACTCCCCCTTACCCCAGTATTCCCATGCTGTACATGTATGGTGCCGTCTGGAAAAAGAGCATCGGCAGAAGCGTCAACAATTGTGTATTTGATGCGCACCCATTTTTTGAGCCTGAATAGAAACATTTCCAAAAAAGAGATTTTTGGCTCGTGTGCCCACGTCTCCCGCACCCAAATTCTCTATGCGGTCCAAGTACGCTTGTTACTACAGTTTTTGGCAAGTTACTGTTACAAAAGCAAACTTGCGTGGGAAAACGAGTAGGTATGTAAAAGCATAGGTGCACAAAGTCAGGGTGGGCAGGGGGGATGGAATCCCAAAAATTAAAAACAGTAAATTTAAAGTTCACGATTTTTTTGCTGTTCTAATGATCAAAGTGGTCAAAATAGCCTATAAAACGTTTTTTGTGGTAATACCGCATTTTAGAAGCATTTTTAGCCCGTTTTCACTGCATTTTATCAATTTTAACACCGAAAATGAAAACATTTATCAATTTGGGGCGCTTTTATAGTAAAAAGTACTAATCTGGCGGGAAGCGCCGGAAAAATTTGACTTTTTTGCTGCTTTTGACCTCAAAAATGATGCAAAAAAACGTTCCCTTAGGTCGAAATCGCCGGACAGTACCTGTCCGGCTGACCGTTAAGGGGGTAAGGGGGTACTGCCCGATCACACCCCATAAGTGCAAGTATGTGTAAAAGCTGTATTTCTGGTAAAAGTTTATTACGCGACAAATGTAAGCCTAACACTACTACTTCGTAATAAAATACTCTTCGAATTGCGTTGATACTGATTTAACAATAAAAATATAGTTTTAATGATTTTCATACGAATTTTATATCTAATTCTCGTGAAAAAATACATGAAAGCCAAATATTCGATGAAGAAATTACGTAACAAATTTATTTGGTTTTTTACTTCATTTATTTTATTTTATTGTTTATTATTTTTATTTTATTAAATAATTGTTTTAGGAAAAATAATTTATCAAAAATGTACAAAAATGTCAAAAAAATTATGTGCAGCTAGGACATACCAAAAGGCAAAAAAATTTTAAAAAGCGAAGCAATGAATTAATAATGAAGAATTAAAGCAATTGTAAATAGGAAAAATAAAAGAAACAATAGAAATACAACGGAAAGCAGAAGACAGAAATAATTATGAAAAGCTAAAAAGAAAAGAAGAAAATAAGAATGCAAGAATGTAAACGGAAAAATATGAGGTTTTAGCAAATAAGAATTGTCAGTAAATAAATGCAATTATGACATTTTTCAATGTCGCCGTGATTTCTAGCGATGATAATTGAGTTTAGAGTTAAAGGTTAATGAGTTAAGGCATGAACAATTTTGACGAAAGTTTCAGAACTATGCAATCGAGTAAATACACAAAAGTAAAAATTAAGAATAAATCAATTAAACAATATACAAATCGTAATATAAAATAAAAATACTGTTAAAAAATCGAAAACTATAAGAATAATCGAGCAATATGCGAATATACGTGTTTTATATCTAAAGTAGGCTACTTTAAATAACCGAATTCATTCAGTATTGATGAAACTAGTCATCATTTTGGCGCTTTACAAGCCACACCTGTGATACACTCACTCGATTTAAAAAATTTGAAAGATTTAAATAATAGTCATTTTGAAACGATAAAACAGTTCGCCATGAAAACTCGGAAATTTAATTTCTTTCGAATTTAATTTAAAGCAGTTTTTTCGAATTTTGACGAAAAATTGCTCTTTCAATTAAATCTTTACGTTTTTACAATGCTAACCATGAAAGTTGACGCGCCATTGATTATTGTGAGATTAATGTTAGATAATGCGTCGGGAGCGCCGCGCTTAGTCCATTATACTGTACCAACCTGTCTTTTTAGTATAGGATATTATATTCTAACATGCCGTTAATGCGGCGACGCAGGCGGAGCAACTTAGCTATTAATAGCATCAAGAAAACAAAGCGCGCACGTGAATGGTTTTAAACGCGCACGTGAACGCCGTTGGATCCGACGCCATCCACGTGCGCGCCTCGTTCTCTAGTAGCTATTAATAGCATCAAGAAAACGAAGCGCGCGCGTGAATAGCTTTGAACGCGCACGTAACGCCGTTGGATCCGACGCCATCCACTGCGCGCCTGCTTCTCTAGTTGCTATTATGCATCAAGAAAACACGAAGCGTACACGTGAATGGCTTTGAACGGTCCCGTCTCGCCAGACCCACCGTCCCGTTGACCAACTGTCACGCTAGACCCACCGTCCCGCTTGACCAGCTGTCCCGCTAGACCCACCGTCCCACAAGACCCACTTTTGTCCCGCTAGACCCGCCAAGTCTTGCTAGACCCACCAGGTGCATAATGAGGTGTCCTGCTAGACCCACCGTTTTTCGACCGTCCCGCTAGACCCACCATTTTGCGACCGTTCCGCTAGACCAAGACTGTCTCGGAAGGCACACCAGAGAAGAGAATTATGTACGTTTATAAGCAAAAACACAAACGCTTGCAAAGTGTATCCATTCAAGTATATATGTTCAGTCAAATATTTAAATAATTTAATTAAAAAATAATTACATTTAATTAACCACATAATTAATTTAATTAAATTAATTAATTAATTAACTAATTTTGTATATTATTGCATGAAATTGTGTACATTACAGATTATAACATGCAAAGAAGATATGTGCGTGCATGCGTGCACGTGTGTAGCAATGGTAAGTAACCAGCTATGGTCCATTATTTTTTAAGAATAAATTTCTATTTTCATATCACACTCACAGTTTACCTCTCGTCGAACACATTTAAAGAGTGCATTTTGCTTTTGTATCGAAATGGTGTGCATCTCGGAAGGAATTTCGCATACCAACGTACGACACATCGATCGAAGCATTGACACTGTATTCCGATAACAGTACAGATATGCACATATGAATACGATGAAAAGAATGTAGGCGATTTCACAAAGCACGGCTCAGCAATAATCGGGCAGAACGGATGATGCAAAGATTGTGTCCCAATTCTCCAACCGTCCCGATTCTCCGACTAATGCTAAAAGAGGCTAGTTTAAATTACAGAGAATCTCGCTTCTTCGACCGTCTCACTCCTCCGACCATCCCGATTCTCCAACCATGGTAAGATTTAACAAGTTTTGACTACAACTGGCATTGCACGATTTATAATACAGTACCTACGAATGCATTCCACGCATTTACATAGCTGCAGAATGTGTTTTGCGTACAGATATGTATGTTGGTGTAACTTCTGTATTCTCACTTTTAAGTCAAAATTAAACGAATAATTATTATGTCAGACAAAACTTACTTTGTCGCATTAGATTTGCAGCTATAGAATATCACTCTCATTTTTACTGAATGACAAAATAATACATTTAGAAAAATCAGTGAAATTAAATAATTCAATCTCTAAATAAGTCCTTAATCACATGTATGTACAACCTGCTATTCAACAGTTGATTGATATGCGGTTTAGGCCGCCTGTCATATTGAATCTGTAGTCGGAGAATCGGGACGGACGGAGAAAGCAAAAAATGCACCTTGAACTATGTTCGACGAGAGTGTATTCCATGAGTGTGACATAAAAAATAAAAATTTATCCTTAAAAAGTAATGGGCCATAGCTGGTTACTTACGATTGCCACACACATGCACGCCACGCACGCACATATCCTCTTTGCATGTTTTAATTTGTAATGTACACAATATCATGCAGTAATGTACAAAATTTATTTACTTATTATTAAATTTAATTGATTAGGTCGTTAATTAAATGTGATTGTTTTTAAATTAATTTCTTATATTTGACTAAACACATATACGTGAATGGATACACTTTGCAAGCTTTTCTGTTTTTGCTTATAAGCGTACATATTTCCTTCTCTAGCGGGTCTGCCGAGACAGTGGGTTTAGC
>JAVLUZ010000192.1:0-159854 GCA_036768485.1 Mermis nigrescens
TTTTGTCAAGTGAAATCTGTGGCATCAGGCTCGTTTAAAACTTATAATTGAGATTATTTGTATTATTAAATGCGGTCAATTTTAAAAAAGAAGATGGTAACAAACATACATGCACAGCATGGGAATTCTGGGGGGGGTGAAAACCTAAAGTGCCTTCTTTGGGCCCGAAAATGGCCGGTACGCGTTAAAAAACATCGTTTTTTGGCGTTTCTGACGATACTCTATCCTTCTAGAGCTAAAAATCATGAAGAAAATTTCGAAAAAAGTCGAATAAATTGACCAATATATCGCTTAAAACATGAATATATGGCGCGAAGCGCCGAAAATTTGGCGATTTTGAGCAAATAGATAACCAAAAACCCTTAAAAGACTCTTTTTCTACCAATTTTCAGGTAAGTTTAGGAAACTTTTGAAAAATCGCCAATTCTGGGGGGGGGGTGAGAAAAATTTTTGCGGGGGGGGGAATGATTCTGCTGGGGTAAACCCCCCAACCCCCAAGATCATGTATAGTAACAAAACACTAAAATTTCTGGAACTTACAATTAGAAAATTTTAAAAAGAATAGAAAATTCAGTTTAAAGTAGAAATCTAGTTTACATAAATTCGAAATTCACTAATAACAAAACTCAACCAATGATATAGTTCAAAATATATTATTTACATAACCCTTGTTTCATCATTCCTTCAGGTAATTTACTTTAATATTTTGAAAACTTTGCATAAAGTCAAATTGTAACATAATGTTTACAAAACACTTATTTTTAGTTCTTTTAGTGATTTATTTTGCTCGCCCTACTACTTCAAAATATTAGACTTAAATTAAGGTTTATATGAACACTGAAGAATCATATTGCTGGCTCGGTTAAACATCGTTTGGAGCTCAAACCACAAATTGTAATGTATTAGCAAAGCTTTTAAACTTTAAAGTGAGTCATGGGCTACATCAAGCTGAAACATAACACAAAAGTTGTCAAAAATTTTCAACGAAAAACAAACTTAGCTGCAACCTGCTGTTTTTAAAACGCGCAGCACTACTTAAATCAAATTTTCGCGGATTTTTTCAATGCTCTCCGCTTTTCCCCTTTGCACGACTAAAACTTTGAGTTTACACCATAACTATATTTAGCCATTTTTTGTCCTCTACACAGGGATATTACTTCCTTAGCTTTACATTCGTCAAGCTTATACTTTGAGGTTAAAGTCACGTATTGCTAAAAACAAATTTTACACTTATCTGTTTTAGCTTAAATTTACGGGTAGGAAGAATGAATTGTCTTAAGGATCGTAAAAGATAAGCCATGGCTAAAATTTATTGAAAAAATTTGGCAATATTCACTTTGCTCTTGTCTTTTGATCCGGATAACAAAATCTGGTCCAATAGCTCTTGGCACAGCGATTTGATCTTCAAAACGTGGGCTAAAATAACAAAGAACAAAGACACTGGCGATATGCAAATTAGGGCAATAATAATGAGGCAATGTCGAGACAGAGGGGAAATGGAAAGTGTAAAATTAAAAATTTTGATCAAGGCCAGGTTTCTTATCCAAAGCACGACACTACGGTCAGAACGGAGTAGTGTAAACAACACAGTGTAAACCGGGAAGTAAAACGGTATTGTTGAAAACTAAAGAAAAAATATCCTCAGATGCAAACTTTGTCTGACGCATTCTCGAGCGTATTCGATGAGCCAATAGCCGAAATCGCGTTGGCAGTGTAAAGCGTTGTAAAGCTGCATTCGTTGTTCGGCGAAAACCAAAGAAGCCATTGCCGATGTTTCGGCCGACGAAATATTATCAAACTTTGGCAAAAAATCGATATTTTTGCCAAAAATCGAATCGGGCTTATCGATTTCGATAGCCGAATTGCCGGCTCGACCATTAGGTGGCGATTTTAAATTCGAGACGTGGCCTATCAAGTCACTTTGGTCCGAAAACACGAGCCTTTTAAAAAGAATATGATTTACTCAAATTTCTCTGATTGTATTAGGTATATCAAAAAGTGAATTTGCGAACCAATAATGCTCTAAAAAAACTCGAAAAAATGAATATTTAAAATGACAAAAAAATTGAATAATTAGGAAAAATATAATTCTTATTTATCTACTTATGTTTTATGCTTAATAGATTAAAGGGGATGAATCCGACTAGAATATTCTAAACACTCTGTATTTGTGTAAAGTTTACACCACAAATTAACTTTACTTCTAGAGCATTGCAGAAGTTCAAGTTTCTCCAAAATATTCTACGTAACATCAGAATTATTAATCTGACCGTGTAAATTTTCTCCACACCCAGTAGTTGTGCGAAGTTCAAGCCCAGTCTTTTGCATGTGCGGAGTGTGCGGCCGCACAGGGCCCCCAGGGGGCCCCGCCACATGCACTATGCAAATGCTTCCAATAAGTACCAAATAGGTACCTCGCACAGGGCCCCCAAAAAGGTACCTCACACAGGGCCCCCAAATGCCTAAGACCGGGCCTGGCGAAGTTTGCACTATTGATTTACTGTGAATGTCTAATTTACATTACAAATTTATTTTACTTTCAGAGCGTTGCGAAACATTAATTTTTTCAAAATATGTTCCCTAAGGTCGGGATTACAAATCTGACTCTATGTTGTCTTTAAACCCAGAATTATGTAAAGTTTATACAGAAAATTAAATTTAGCATCAGAGAGTTGCAGAAGCTCATTTTTTCAAAATGTTCCATGTGACCTCAAGATTAAGAATCTGAGCGTATGCAAGTGTTCTTTATTTACACCCAGTAATTGCTTGAAGTTTATTCTGAAAACCTTCGATCTATTTAAATAAGGTGAGATTGTCTTGTTTAGGAAAATAATGCCGATGTTCGGAACAATTTGTTTTCTACGTTTTTTAACTGCTGTCATTATTGTAATCAGACTCTCTGAGCAACGCAAAAAATCGAAGTATATTCTACGGCCTCTAGAAAAGTGGTACCTCCATTGAAAAATCAGGCACTTAGCTGGCCGTCCTATTTTGAGGGGGACCGACACCAATTTTGGGGTGACTAAGCCCAAAAAACCCAAAAATAGCACAAAATAACGTTTAAAAGTCCTATTTTTCCGTTTTTTTGAATTTTTGGGGGTACGAACCCCCCATTCCCCCAGAGATATGTGCCTCTGAAAAATCCTCAATGCCTTACATAACAGTAGGTATATAAACATAATCTAAAATGTTTATTTTTTGTAAATTGGTTGCAAATTGCAACGCTGACTCGCTTCGTATCGCGACTGATAAAAACTAACTGCAATTGTATTTACAGGTGTTTTATTTTGTTATCATGAGCATTATAGCAAGCGAATCTGGCGTCAATTTATTAGTGCACATAACCGCTGCGGGCATGCATGCAAGTGTACCTACATGTAGTCTGTATCACGAAATCTTATGCGTTTTCTACTGCTTTAAACCAACAATTTCTTTGATTGTCTCGAATGCATCGACATTTGCTATTTCATCCAATTGGCTTGCAAAGTCTCTTTTAATTTAATCCATCTGATTTCCCATAGCTACTGCATACAGTGCTCGCCACGAAACGTGACGCACTATATTCATCAGATTTATATTAGAAGATGCGTCGCGAGCGCCGCGTTTCGTCTATAATGCGCTATCATCTCTTTTTTATTATTATAGGATATTCATCTGTATCATGCCGTTAACCTGGTGAAGCGGACAGCGCAATTTAGCTTATAATAGCACCAACAAGAGGGAAGCGCGCACGTGAATGCCAGAAGCACGCACATGAATGCCGTTCTATATTCAGGCGAGTGCGCGCACGTGAATGCCGTTCTATATTCAGGCACGTGCGCGCTTCCGGCATTCACATGCGCGCTATTAATAGCTGAATTGCGCCATTCGCATCGCCAGATTAACGGCATGATACAGATAAATATCCTATAATAATAAAAAGAGATAATAGCGCATTATAGACGAAACGCGGCGCTCGCGACACATCATCTAATATAAATCTGACGATTATAGTGCGTCATGTTTCATGGCGAGCACTGTATCTAGGTTGATGCTTTTTCGATCATTTTTTGGTTCAATAATTTATTTAAATCTGCAGGCCGCATAATATATATGTACGTACCTCGGTTTTTCGCGTTGCCTAGAGAAAGTCTGATATTTAGTAGATTTTGTGACTTTAGGCATATGCTAAGGTAGATTTTTTAGGTCTCCTCTCCCCTCCTTTTACATCTTCAATAATCCACAACCCCAAGTATATTCTTTTTTGTTCCATCGGACCAGTTTTCTTTGCTACGTATGTACATATTTCTATTCTTACCAAGAATTATATTCGGTACAGTAGACATAAGATGACCCGCAAGACAGCGAAACGATCGGGTCTCCGGATTGGCTCAAATTTGCATAAGCTAAATTAGTCGGTGCTGAACGATACCAAAATCTTGAAGATAATTATGAACAGAGTAAAAAAATTACAAAATAATGTCAAATTGGCATACGTAATTCGAAATCTACTAATCAATGTACATATGGAATAAAAATAAAATATAAAAAGTACATAAATAAAAAATAGAAATAAAATAAAAAAATACCAAAAAATCGATTTTTTGATCATTAGGCTTGAATTTCGAATCCTAATTCCTTTTAAAGTTAGAAGCACTTTTTAACTTTGAAACACTTTCCTTTAAACACCAAAACGAAAGACTAGAAGCAATTTTTCGACACAAGCTCGAAATGCTAAAATGTCGGTAATACTATGCGCATGTTTCAATTCAATTTAAACTTCATTATCAATAACTCCAATATCATGAATAGATTGTTTGATCATCAGCTCAGCGTGATCCGATGCGTTCCTAAACAAAAAATTACGGAAAAATAGTGGAAATGACAGAAAACGATAACAAATTAATTGTTTATTACAGTATGACATCCAGGAGTTTGTCACTAACTTTACACTTTACATGACTATGCGTTAGCAACGTGCAATAATTATTGAACAGTCGCAGAACACATTTGTGCGTACTCCAACTTTCCAGAACGATTGGTATTTCAATTGAAATTAATTTTGTAGTAATATTGCTTTTTGTAATATATTATATTTTTACATTTTTATATTTATATTCGCAATGTCTATATTTATGAGCCTGAAGTAAGTCCAGGATAGATTGGTTTACATATATATATACATCTCAGAAACTTCGCTAGGATAGTTAAGAACATGGGTGGGCAGCACCGAAATTCTGGAAGGTGGGGTGAAAAAATTTCAAACGTAAAGAAATGGTCTTAAAAGTGGTCGTATGGTAAAAAAAACACCATTTTTCGACGTTTCTCATCGATCACTATCCAATGGCATCAAAAAATCGTTAAAAAAGCGAAAAAATTTCAAAAATTGAATTCGGGGGAAGGGGGATTTTGATTTCTGGGGGGTATTTCAATTTCTGGGCGGAGGGTGCATACCCCCATACCACCCCCAGGCCCACGTGTGGTTACGAGTAGTAGTGTCTTCAAAAAAATCTGCAAACCAAAACTAAATAATTAATTCCTGATGAATATGAATTTTAAAATAAATAAAAATATAAACAATAGGAACAAATAAAAAATGGAAAGAAAGACAAAATAAATACGACCTTGATTATGAATTTTTTATTAATGTGTTCACAATCATTTGCGATCCCGCAGGTAAATGCGTTTCAGTTTTTATTGATGTGTTCTATAAGTTATGATGAAAACATGTTCGATAAATGCAGTAGGTAGATGAATTGAAAATTAAAAACGAATTATAAAAATGAAAATAAATAGTTAGTTATTTATTCCGATAGTAAAAACGACAGGAAGTGGCATTTATCGATTTTGAGTGACCCAAATGAATTTTTTCAGCGCATTTTGACATTTCATTTTATGTAAACGTGTAATTTACGAATGAAATACCTCGAAAACGACGCCAAAATATTCTATTTTAACGAATTTTGTTAAAAGTAAAAATTCAACAATTTTGCATTTTCGAACCAGAATAAAAAATGAATTTGAATGGATATTGAAGCTGACCATACGTACATGGGCAGCACCCAAATTTTGAGGGTCAGGATGGGGTAAATGGCCAAAAATGTTACTAAAAATACGATTCTGGAGGTCTACAGTAATCTGTGGGGGTTTTTAACTTCAGGGGGTACAAACTCCCAATCATAGGTGGGCAGCACCGAAATTCTGGGAGGGGTGAAAAGATTTTCAAAGGTCAAAAATGGTCTTAAAAATGGTCGTTCGGTGAAAAAAACCTCATTTTTTGACGTTTCTCATTGAGCACTATCCAATGGCATCATAAAATCACTATAAAGCAAAAAAAATTTCAAAATTTGAATTCTGGGGGGTATTTCAACTTCTGGGGGGAGCTTACCCCCAAACCCCCCCCCGCCCACGTGTGCTCCCAACCCCTCCCCACGCTTATGTGTGAAGCTGACCTATCCATGGAATATTCTGCAATTATTTTATTTTGCAGCCGATTAACATCAGACACTTACACAGAATTTAACAAAATTCAGGCCATAAAGCTACATACGACGAGGCTTTTCCATCAAAGTTAATTATCGCCTACACACATACATGTAACGGCTCAAAATTTGGGGGTCTCGGCTATTTTTATGGGGAATGACCTCGATTTTTGGCCAAAATCGGCCAACAAATTCAATTTTTCCTGAAAATCGGGGGAGGGGGCGAAAAATTTTCCGACTTTGGGGAGAATGGGGGAGCGTCCGACTTCGGGTGGGGAATCCCTCATCCATCCTGTTACAGGTACGCTTATACATCGAGCCGTGCGTTTACTCGCTTTAATACCCCACTAGTTTTAAGACCCTTTTTTGACCTTTGAAAAATTACATATACCCCCCGCCTAGAATTTCGGTACTGCCCACCTAAGCTGGCTATCTCAAAGGGTTGACCTCCGCCAAGCAAGCGCAGCTTCCCATTTATCGACCCCCGGAGGTATGGAGGACTGGGTTGACCGGAGCCGGCTACCCGTAAAAAACCTCGACTCAAGTCGGGGTCAACCCGGGTCGATGCGTGTAGAGCACACCTAGGCTTGGGGGTTTGGGGAGGGGGTATGCACCCCCATAAACCAAAATACCCCCCCCCCCAGAATTCAATTTTTGAAAATTTTTTCGTTTTTTTCGCAATTTTTTGATTCCAATGGATAGTGCTGGATGATAAACGTCGAAAAATGGTTTTTTTATCGCCATACCACCATTTTTGAGGCCATTTTTTGACCTTCAAAAAATCTTGCACCCCCAGAATTTTCTTGCTGCCCACGTATGGTGTAGAGGCAGAAGCGATACCAACCGAGCATCGAGGCTCTAGTATGAAGCTAAAAACCTATTATCTAGACAGCTAGTAAGGCAATTTAGCATACTGAAACTTCCAGTGTCTGCTAAGCGTTACGTGTAGTAATGCGGTTATCGAGTCAGTTTAAACCGATTTTATAGCCTATTTACACCGGATCAACGATTGCTAAATGAAAACATGTACATAAAAATGCTTAAAATACGAAGTATAATGAAAATAATAATGCTGAATTCCGACAATTTTTCCGATTAAACTAGAAAAGTAATTAGCGTTTTAAGAAGTGTAAACAACGTAATTAATTACCAAATGTAAAGTGACCCGTTCTTGGATACAATTAAAAATTTATCTCGACTGCATTGAAGAATGCAAGCCGGAGAATCGATGCACAAATTTGGTGTCTCGAAGCGACCCGTTTTTGATGACAAAACGACTAATAGACTGCAATCGCCGCATATAACGACGAATTTTCTGTAATGTAAGAATATTTGTATAAAAAATTTTAAAAAACATATCAAAGCATAATAAAATATATATCAAAAATAAAAAAGATAATATTCTAAGATATTCTAAGATAATATTCTAACGGGACAGCGAATAAAAGCAAGATCAAAAATAATATAACGTGTCTGCATAAACGATCTTATCATTGTTTCAAACATGCAGTGTAAACTAAAAGCATTATAAAACGTACTTTACACAATCACAGAAAAGCTGCCACAAGCGCATTTTCCGTCTGATATGTTACAGTAAAGTACTAGTATACACGCTGCAAGAGAAAAAACGGCAGATATTACCACAAAAAATATACTTTAAACTTACCTTATAGTTTAAACAAATAGTTTCGTTCATACGTCATACGATATTTTAGTCCTGAACGATATTTTAATTGTGAATATCTCGCATAATGATAAATTAAAAGCGAAGGCAACGGTAAAAAACGACTGAACGGCGCGACCTAATAGGTTAATTTACCCCGCATTACATTACACAATACAACTTTACTTTACACTACTAAAACGACTTAAGCAAAACTAACTCAGTGGCCGAAATAAGCCGACAAGGATGACCGACCAAAGTGCGCCAGATCGTAAGATTATTCTGTACGAATGATACTAAAGTTGTCCGAGACTTCGGATCGTTCACACAAACGAAATGTGACGTCAGTAAAGTAGACGTCGACCTCTGCTATAGCAGAAAAAGCTTGCAGTGTAAACAATTGGGCGAGGGAGTGTGAAGTTAAAAAACCAACACTCGAATTAACGTGACTGCTTAAAAAGCCGCCCGCAAAAATATTGATCGTCAATTCAATTAATTAACGTAAAACGAATGTATCAAAGTGTACCTGACCTAACCCGACTATTTCGTGTTACAGACGATTTATATAAGCGGAAACTTTATACAAGTCACAATTAAATGCGATGCAACACAATTTTTATGGATAAAATTAGGCTATTACAGATTCCACATATTCGATTAAAGCTTAATCGCGTTAATTAATTAATCAAATTGATAAATCGTGCATTAATTGAGTAATCAATCCAATTATCATTCTTAATTTTTTTGCCTGTTTAATTATTGCGCCGAATTATCTAGAATCGAAAATTTTAAAATTTAAAAAGAATTTAAAAATTTAAATTTTTAAATTTTTTTAATCAGAATTTAGAAAGAATTTAAAAAATTTAAAAATCTCAGAATTTAAAAAGCTTAGAGGTTTAAAAATTCTAGGAATGAAGCGCATTTCGAATGAATAAAAGAAGATAAATAAATACGAATCAAAACATGAAAAAGTCACCTTAAAAACTAAAATACGAAAGACGACATAGCGAAATAGATAAAGAATAGAAAAAATTGAAAAATTCTAAAACAAAGACGTAAATACGAAAATTTTACTACTTATTATTTATTTTCATTCCTAGAGTTTATTATTCTGATTTTATAAATCCTCTCATTCATAATATATTTTAATTTTTTTTAAATTTATGATTTTTACTATAGATAACACATTTATTTAATTATTTTTATTATGTTTTATTTTATTTACTATAATACATGCATATTATATCCTATTCATTATTATTATTACTATCTTAACATTTTTATATAATATTTTTATGACATTTATTTCGCATTTTTTATACTTATCTTGTGGTTTTTAATTTTTCAATTTCATATTATTTAATTGTTTTATTTGAGGTAGTTTTTGTTATATTTATCAATTTTCCAATATCAAATATATTGTAACGAAAATACATATAAAAAAATAAATAAATATCCGGCTTACGGCCGAATAAGGCAAGCAACTGATCGATTTTTTAAGGGAGGTTCAATTATGCTAATTTTCCTTTCAATCGACGAGCACTGAGTACGGTTCATTTGCTGATTAGAAGCTGATAAACTAGTTCGGTTGTTAGAATGATGCGCCTGCGAAAAATAGAAAAAAAACAACGTAAAAACATGTTAAATTTAAACAAAGATAAAATGATTAACTGCAAAAAATTCAAAAAGATGAAAAATCAAAAAATTAAATATAATGGAATTAAATTAATTTATTAATAAAATTGACGTTAAAACAAATGTGAAAAGTAAATATTTATGAAAACTATATCTAGTTTTTGATAATAAATAATAATTATAAGCGGATAAGTAATTACCTAATTACTTAGTCAATTGATAATAATTAATAAATGAGTGGTAGTTACAGTGCTCGCCATGAAACATGACGCACTATAATCATCAGATTTATATTAGATGATGCGTGGCGAGCGCCGCGTTTCGTCTATAATGCGCTATCATCTCTTTTTCATTATTATAGAATATTTACCTGTATCATGCCGTTAATATGGCGATGCGGACAGCGCAATTTAGCTATTAATAGCGCCAACAAGAGGGAAGCGCGCACGTGAATGCCGGAAGCGCGCACGTGAATGCCGTTCTATATTCAGGCACGTGCGCGCTTCCGGCATTCACATGCGCGCTTCCTTCTTGTTGGCGCTATTAATAGCTAAATTGCGCCGTCCGCATCGCCAGATTAACGGCATGATACAGATAAACATCCTTTAATAATAAAAAGAGATGATAGCGCATTATAGACGAAACGCGGCGCTCGCGATGCATCATCTAATATAAATGTGACGATTATAGTGCGTCATGTTTCATGGCGAGCACTGTATGCACATAAAATTGAGATACATATCAGCAAAAGCGATTGAGCACAAATACAAACACGAAAATTAGAATAAAATGCATAATTGGGAATAGAAAAAATAAAAAATAAGTAAAACGCATACATAATAGAGAAAATATTAAAAAAATTTCTTGTTGGTTTACTTATATAATAATTCCATCAACTACATAATTAATAAGAAGAAATTAGTCACCGTGTTTTTATTTTATTAAAGCTAATTTTTATTTCATTCTATTTTTATTTTAATGAGTGAAGAACACATCTATACGGTGACTTATACAAACATTGGCTCATTGACTACGCATATAACTTTTTTCCATAAATTTCATGCTGTTTCTTGTGTCAGATTTTTACCTTATTTTTTCTGATTTTTCAAATTTTTCAATTTGAAATTTTAGCCAATTCTAAATTAGCTGCTTTACTTGCTATTGTAAAATTTAGTTGATTCATTGAAAAGCATTTTTAACCATTTTTAAAAGTGAGCCACCTTTCTAGCCCCCATATTATAGAACATAACTTTGTCCTATGTTTTGCATTGCTGCGTTGAAACATATGCCGACGTCCTGCTATTCATACTGTAAGTAGTTTTAATACATATTCTTGTTTTTTAGATATTTTATTTTTAAGTAATTTCAATTTTTTCAATGATTTTAATGTCTTCAGTATTGTTAATAGTTTAATTTTTAGCTCAATTAAGCTCAGTTTACACTGTCTTCCACTTCTTCTGCTTCCGTGACGTCATCGTCGCTCAACAATTTTGACCTCTTCCGCTTCTTTTGATCGATTGATTTGTTCGCAAGTTTAACTGATTCGCCAATATATTCTGATTCAATTTTCTTATCAAACGAGGTATCGAACGAATCGGTCCGTTGTAAACTAGTTTAAATTGTAAACTGGTTTAAAACGAAAAAATGAATGAAAATACAGTAAGAAATAACACCGTAAATATGTTTAAGAAAAAGGACAAAACAATCGAAAAATCAATCGGACAATAGTAATTAAAATAAGACTCTTACTGTAGGTCATTCAATGGAACGAGAGGCTGAGTAGCCGAAGTTGTGCTACTGCATGGGATCGCAACCGGAATGTCGCCAGAGGTTGCCAAGCGATTGTCACCAGCGATTGTCAAGCACTTGCCATCGGTCACCATCGGCAAAGCCGAAGAATGGCTGGCGGGAATAGGCGCCTGCGTAGCAGCAGCCGAGGTGGTTCTAATTTTAAAAATGTACTACATTTATAAAAATATTGAACTTTTTCTTAAAAAAAATTGATAAAAAACAGGAAAACTGAGAATAAAGTTAAGTTTTCGCAAAAATTTCGGCAAAAACTTCGCATTTACGATGTGATTGAACGACTCATGAGAGCCTTAAGACCCTCAGTTTACAATTCAAGGGTATGACGTCAGAAATGTAATAGACCGAAATTTCGGGAGGGTGTAACTGACCTTCTATTTTTAGGCAAAAATGATAAAAAAGCTAGACTTGATCGAAAAATTTTCATTTTTTTCATCGGAAAATCTCGATACTTTCGAAACTTTGCACCGCAGGCTCGTTATTTTTAGCGTTTATAGACTCTTTTTCGGCCGGAAAATGTCAATTCCTCATTAACGAGGGATGCGATAAGAAGACACTTTTTTTCTAAGATGATGCAAAATTATAAGAATACTATGGGATCGATTTGAGGCTAAAATTTTGACGCATATATAAAAGATCGATTTATTACAAAAAAATTAATCTTTTCAGCTGTAATAAAATTTTTTTAGAAATTTCATTTATTTAAATTTTTCTGAATTTTTAAAAATTTCGTTTCAATTTTTCAGGTCGAAAATTTCGAAAAATGCACTTCATCAGGTAAAACTCCTCACGTACACATGCCGAAATAAGGCCATTAACTTTAGGACCGCCCCCCCGCTTAAAAAATACCGAATAATTCACTGAATTAATTCTGAATAAATGATCACATTCAATTCTGTTTACAAACAATCTATACGCTTTTTTCATTTTAATTTCTTATATGTATGTATGAGTATGTTTGTATAATTAAGACGAAATATAGAATGAAGCACATGCGCAAAGCTAAGCCGCATTAAATATCTGATCACTAACACATATGTAACAGGTTGAAATAATGAAAGGAGGGATCGACCATTTTTAAGGGTAAATTTAATTTATTTTATGGCAAATAATGACAAAAAGCATAAAAGCAGCCTAAAACAGCAAAGAAATTTTGTTTCACCCAAAAATAGAGTTGGAATTTGATGATCATGATGATCATTTTGATGATTTGATTTGATGATTTGATGATTTAATTTGATGATCATCATCATCATGCACATGATCCAGGGGACGGAATTTCTTCCCCCCCAGAAAAGTTTTTACCACCCCGGACAGGCACGTAGCTCTGGAAGAAATGGGGGCCCGGACCCCACAAAATTCAGAAAAATCAGATTTTTTAAAACGCTATTTTGTGCTATTTTTGGCCTTTTTTGGCTTGATCCCCCTAAAATACGACGGCCAGCTACGTACCTGACCCTAGAAATTTTGTCACTCCCCTTCTTCTTCATCAAAGAATTCGCGAATCTGTAAAAATTTAAACGGAAAAGGTTCTGTTTTAAACATTTTTAATTATCTATTTGCTCAAAAGTGTTAAATTTTCATCATAGACTCAGTGTTTTTTTTTGTACAAGGTCCGTTTGTACATGTACAAAGGTGGTCCCCAAAAGTCTTTGTACATTTTTGTACATGCAAATTTTTGTGTACTATAATATAGTACAGTAGCGATTTTAGTGTGGTAAAACAGGGTTTTCGATCTTTGGTAGTGTATTTTAGCTAATTTCTGGGTTTCTGACGCCAAAAATTACTAAAAATTATCTGAAAACGGCGCGAAGCGCCGAAAAATATTGACATTTTTCCATTCTAAATGCAAATTCTGCCATTTTAAAGATATATAGGACAAATAATTTATCAGTTCGGCGCGAAGCGCCGAAAATTTTGAGGAATTTTACACCTTTTACAGTTTTTGTCTTCCTAAAAATCTTTGTACATTTTGTACACACAAAATTTTTGGGTACTATAACATGGTACAGCAGCGATTTTAGTGTCGTAAAAACAGAGTTCTTCGACTTTTCGTATGTGTTTTAGCTAATTTCTGGGTCTCTAAGGGCAAAAATCACTAAGAATCGTCTTAAAAAGGCGCGAAGCGCCGAAAAATTTGACATTTTTACTTTTGAAATGCAGTTTCTGCCATTATAAAGATATATAGAACACACAATTACTCATTTCGGCGCGAAGCGCGGAATTTTTCGAATTTTAGACCTTTTTTGCAATTTTTGTCTTCCAAAAATCTTTTGTACATGTACAAAGACGGTCCCGAAAAGTCTTTTGTACATCGGGAAAAATCTTTGCCGAATACAAAAAAAAACCTTGTATAGACTACTTTCTCACCATATTTTGTACAATTTAATCAGATTTTTCTGCTATTTTTTGAAATTTTTGAAGTCTGAAAAGGGAACGTTGTCAGAAACGCCAAAAAATAGGTTTTTATGTGTATCCAACCACCTTTTTCGAGTTAAAACGAAGTAGCTTAAAATTTCAACGCCCTCCAAAAGAATTAAGAAGCTTTGCGCGTCTGGGAACAAAACCAAAAAAATTATAAAATATTTTTTTCGTCTTTTTTGGCGATTATTTGCTCTCAATATATATAAAACGCCGGATGAAGCACACAGAAAGGTAATTTTTATCATCCCCAGCTTCAAAGTTAATTTTTTGGGGGGACTAAGGCCAAAAATAGCACAAAATAACGTCCAAAAAGTCATATTTTTCCGATTTTACTGAATTTGGGGGGGTCCGATTCCCCCATTCCAACCCGGAGATACGTGCCTGAATATGATCCCATAATACGATCGTACTTCTTGGGGTCAGCCTGTGACAAAGAGTCAAAGTGCTTTTAAGTAAGCGATCCGTATCACTAGCCTCTACAATATTGGGAAAGGAATAATAAAAATTAATTATTAATCATTTATTAATTATTACATAATTCTCAAGAACTAATTCATAATCATTATAAGTTATCAATCCGTATTGAAGAAAAAGCCCGAATCAGGTCGACTTTTGTTAACTTTCTAACAAAATTTTTGGACGTTAGCTTAACTCTGCACTAAGAAATTTATTTAACTCGAATCAATTATAATTTAAGCATTCTTAGAGACAAAATATACTTTGAATTTAGCTAATTTTCATTTCCAGATCAGTTTCGGTCGCCAAAGAGTCAAGGTTTCGGCCCTCCTCCGATTTTTTCTAAATTTTTTCCCTTTTTCAAATTTTTCCTTCCATTTTCGAACATTTTGCTTCGTTTTCTTTTGGTAAAAATCGCCAAAAATAAGGTTTCGACCTTCTCCGATTTTTTTAAAATTTTTTTCCCTATTTCAAATTTTTCCCTCCATTTTCGAACATTTTTTCGCTTTTTTTGGTAAAAATCGCCAAAAATAAGGTTTCGGCCTTCCTCCGATTTTTTTAAAATTTTTTTCCTTCTTTCAAATTTTTTCTTTCATTTTCGGAACATTTTTTCGCTTTTTTTGGTAAAAAACAAGAAATTCAAATCAGAGCCTTCCAAAAAATAGTTTTCCGTTGTGAGAGCTTACTGTAGGGCAGGATCTTCTTCGACAACGCTGGCGCCCAAAAATATCGGTCTTATCATACGACGTCCATCTTTGTTTCTCGATTCAACCTGTTTGTCCTAGAAAACACGTTAATCACAGGTTAAATTGAAATGGGGTAATTAAAATTATTTAAATTATTATTAAATTTATGAATTTATTTAAAATTATAAAAGTATAAAAATTCGCAAGCATATATAATATAGAAGAATAAAATCATGGGCGTGTGCATTTTACGTGAAAGGAATATAATGAGAAATTTTTAAATTAAATATTTATATTTCGAATTTTTATATTTTTCGAAATATTTTCACCTGCTCAACGACTTTTAAAGCCGGTTGAGCGGCGCTAGGCGGATTTTGGCTTATGGCGGGCTTATCAATCGATTCGACTTTTGACAAGTTGCCAAATAAAGTTTCGGATCGTCGATGATCGCGTCGAGCGAATCGTCCTCGTCTCCCAAAGAGCCACTACGTTCAACCGGCCGTTTTGCAGTCCCATATGTTTTACTCATATAATTTTGCTTAAAAATAAAAACACGACATTTTTTTCGGAAAAAATGCAAAAAATTGTATTTTTTTCAGAATTACTTTGCTCAGAAGATGAGAGGCTCAATGAGGATAGGCTAGTTTAACAGAAAACACGCTTACCGTAACAAAAAATAAAGAATATGCTTGAAGGCTACCGAAAAGTTACCGAAATTCAGAAGTAGATCTGAAAAGTTAAACACAAATGCTTAGGCACGTATCTCTGGCAGTGGCGGATCTAGGATTTTCCTAAGGGGGGCGGTACCCCTAAGGGGGCGGAGCCCTGACTTGGGCGAAAAAATTAGCCATTTTAAGCCGAAAATCGATAAAAATCGCCCAAAAATGCTTAAATTTGCGCACTATTTTAAGCCAATGGGGGGCGGCCGCCCCCCCCCCCCTAAATCCGCCCCTGATCTCTGGAGGGCATGAGGGGGGTTCGGACTCACAAAATTCAGAATATGCCTTTTTTAACTTTATTTTGTGCTATTTTTGGCTTTTTTTGGGCTTAGTCCTCCAAAAAATTGGTGTTGGTCTCCCAAAATAGGACAGCCAGCTACGTGCCTGACAATGTTGAAAAAAAAGTGAAAATAAATACAAAATATAAAAAGATTATTCAGAAGATAAATTTTCAGGAAAATCAGACATACATATGTACAACCAAGGGCGTAACCAGGATTTTATTTGGGGGGGGCCAAAATTTTTGAAGTCCTATATACCGAGAACCGTTAGGAGATAACGCAAAAATAAAATCATTTTTGAGCGTCTTTCGACGAGATCTAAGCCATGGTGGAGAAAAATTCAAAAAAAATGATAAATTTTCTTGCTTAATTTCAAACTTGAATATCAAAAATCTATCCTTTAGGCTATCTATACGACTTATTACTCAATATCAAGTTAATGACTCCAAAAACATTTCGAAATACTTGTCTTTGGATTTAATTTCGCGATTTTGCAAAGAAAACTAATGGAGAAAATATTAAATATAAAAAAATATTTAAAAAAATAAAAAGATTTAAAAAAATAAAAATAAACTTTGACATTTTCACTATTTTTAAGTCAAATCTGGGCTTCTAAAGTAAGAAATAAGATAGAAAATAAGAAATCCGGCGCGAAACACCAGAAAATTTTGAGTTTAGTGGCTCAAACGTGTGCAAGAAACGCATTTTGGCTGTCCTTTTGGTAAACTCCGATAATTTTCAATTTTTTCCTTTAGGTGTTTTTTCTCATTTTTTCTATTTCGGGGGAGTGGGGGGGGGGTCAGGCCAGCCCCAACCCCAACTGAATACGCCTCTGTGTACAACGACTCAAAAATTTGAGAGTGAGTAGCCAAATATTTTCAACGGATTGATTACCTATGCATTTTTTGGCCACAAATGGCAAAAAAAGGCTTAAACGGCACGTTTTTACCGAAAGTGGGGGAAAATACAAGTTCCTGGGCAGCGGATTGACTTTGCGAAAGGAAAAAAATGAAAAATTAATGATAAAAATGAGAAACACGTGAATTCTGAGAAATTTTTTTATTTTTATTTTTATATTTTTCTTCTGATTTCCTGATTAGTTACAGTCTGTTTCACATAAGTTTTAAAAACTATGTCCGACAATAAGCCGACAGATTGCAATTATAGCATTGCTTTGATATATAATTATCATAGCCCGTCGGCTTAATTTCGAAAAATTCTTGAAATTTATGCCCAAACTTATATAAAACAGACTATAGTCATTTTTACATTTTTATTACTCTTCCTACACAGAATCTACCTGTCATCAAATTTCTCATTATTTTAGTTCAAATTGAGCCGCAAATTTAGGTATCTAAATTTAATAAATTTTTTAAATCAAATTTTTCTAAATTTATTATCTAAATTCTATGTTAGAATTTTTTCTAAATTCAAATTTTTCTGAATCATTTCAAATTTAAGCGCGAAATAGCGTTTTTTCGGCGTTTTACCTGGTCTACTTTTTATTTAAAATCATTTCAGTTTTGCGCATCATTTTCCCGGAAAAATTCGGAATTTTCGTCAATTTTGTTGAAGTTAGCGAAAAGCCGGCACGAAAAGTCGGAAAATTTGTGAAATTTAGGCGAAAGGACGTTTTGAAGCTTGATTTACTGTACATATTTGTACTTTGTTGCATCTGACGCAAAACAATGAAAATTTTTGACTGAAAATAGAAGAAAACTATGCTGAAATAGCTGTATGTTCTGTTTAAATTATTTTGAAACCTATTCCTTGGGCAAAAATGGCTTCCAGGTCCATTGATAGGCAA
This sequence comes from Mermis nigrescens, assembly GCA_036768485.1. NCBI lineage: Eukaryota > Metazoa > Nematoda > Enoplea > Mermithida > Mermithidae > Mermis > Mermis nigrescens. The sequence goes on from JAVLUZ010000192.1 coordinate 17,939, forward strand.
GGTGGGAGTAGCCAGAGGAGGGGGTGGGGGCGGGTGAATTTTAAAAACGATATCACAGTATACAGGGGCGGATTTAGGGGGCGGGGGGCGGCCGCCCCCCCCCCTTGGCCCAAAATATTGCGCAAAATTAAGGATTTTTGAGCGATTTTCGGGTTAAAACGGCTAATTTTTCCGCTTAAGTCAGGGTTCCGCCCCCCCCTTAGGGGTACCGCCCCCCTTAGGAAAATCCTGGATCCACCACTGACAGTATACGTGGCTTATAAAATGCGTGTTTACCTGGGAATTTTTGATATTTTTTCTACTTAAATTTATCAAAATGTCATTCGAGGTGAGGTCAGAAGATGGATGAATTCAATTCTAAAATGCATCTTTTTCTTTCAAAAATGCATTATTTTTATCAACGCATTAAGCGCAAAATCCACTATTATGTAAAAACAATTGAAACAAATTTAAGGCTATGAAAATTATTACTTTTGCAGTAAACTGACATTTTTTTACTATAAAATTCAAATTTTCCCAGCAGTAACTTACGTTTCACAAAAACCGCCTGACAGTACCGGAATTTCCAAATCTGAGAGAGGGGTAATACCCCCTCTCACCCCTCCCTATGCCCTTGTGTGTCCAGGTCGGAAACGATGTAAATAAATGCCGTTAATAGGTATTATCCGTCGTGAAGCGCCAAAAAAATTTGAAAAATTATGATCGCTGACGGTCAAAAATCGTTGCAAATTGCATACCAAGCCTAAGCCTAAGCCTAAGCCTAAGCCTGATGGCCTAAGCCTAAGCCTTCATTTCGCCATCTATTTTGGACCGATGGTTAGGCGCCCCCAGCCCCCTTAAATCCGCCCCTGATTTAAATTCGTCTGATTTTCATCCTCTGACTACGGAATAGCAAGCGAGTAATATGGCTACAGTATGACTCGATTACTGTATAAAAAGAATTAAAAATGGCTACAGTGAGCTGAACGAATAATACGGCCACAGTTCGACAAGCGAGCAATACGACTACAGTATAACTAACGAGTAATATGCTACAGTATGACTAGTGGATAATATGGCTACAGTACGACTAACGCGCAACGCGGCTACTATGACAAACAATTTAATATTTGCTCACGCCCGGTGAAAACTCTCACTTTCTCGATATGATCCAACGGCGAGCCTAGTTCAGCTTTCGTAAACTCCAGAAAAGCTACAGTACCGTCGTGAGAACATGCGGCCAAATAAAGGAAGCTAGTTCGAGACCTGAAATGTTAAAAAATTGTTTAACGTGCGCAAAAATAAGTAACAGTATAAAAGATGAAATAAAAAGTGTAAACAAGTAGTTTGCATAATAAAAAATATTCAAATGAGGTTCAAAAATAGATAAATAATCCCAAATTTCTTACAGTAATAACGCACCAATTACAGTAATAATATAGAAATACGATTTTATCACCAGCTAAGATCCATTACATTGCCAGCGAATAGATTTCGAACCACGACCAACGGCCTCGAAAAAGCCGTCGACCATACGCTCAACGATCTGTCTTTACTGCCGGCCGCGCACAGTGTAAACAACTTTAAAATACGAAATATTTCGTAACACACGAGCTTAAAGTATCAATTTACATTTTAAGTTGAAATTCAATTTACAACCAATCCGATGAACGGTTTCACAACAAACTTTTTGAAGCCGAACAACTTTACACTACGATTCAAAATATAGAACATAGTGTAAATTGAAGAATACTGAAGAAAAACCTTGCTATAACGCCGATCTCGTGTTTCTCTACATATTTAATCGAAGTTAAACTTCATTAACGAAGTGCATTAGCTACCGAAAATTCTCAGCTATATGTAGTAGACAGCTAGAGCTAAATTTCCCGGCTACTGTTTTAAGGTGTAAAGCAGAGCACGCTAGTTTAAAGTAAACATTACGATAAAAATTAGATAGGATGCAAAAAGCGAGCTCAAGGAAATTAGACGAGAAAAAGAAGCGAAATAAAATAAGACGGGTTTGAAAGATGTTGTAAAGAACAACCTAAGAAAACCGGATGATATTTCAGCAGTGTAAAGCGCAAAAGTTTAACGCCTCGCATAGTTCGTTTTATCTGATCAGTATCGTTAAGTGAAACATCGTAATTCATTAAGCTTTGTTTCAACTATAAAGGGGATAGTTATCCATAACGCGAATCAATGAATTCACTTTACATCAACTTTACACTCGTGATTTTCTGTTAACACCGCCACTTTTCTTCCACGCTTTATAGTCCCTGCCCATCCGAAGTTATTATAATCAGTCCTATTCGATCTCAATGGCATTTTGGAAGCATGACTTATGTACACGTACATACAAATAGAACGAGAAACAGTAACAAAACTAACAGGTCATTATGAAATCTGAAAACTACAGTATATTTATTATAGTATTTATCTTATTAACACAAATTTTACGAATTACTCGTACCTTGTTCTGTTCAGCGGAAATATTGTGGTCCCCTTCCAAATCCGTACTGTACATGGTCGAACTGAAGCGCTGAAAAAATTTAATTACGATTAAGAAGTAAAAAATAAAAAAATTAAATTTAAATAATTTTCAAAATCTAAAAATTTAAAAAAATCACAAAATTTCAAAGCAATAGGCTTTCCATATATTGATGTGGCTTGTTTACACCTCTTTTAGAATATTGCGGAACTATACAGTTTCTGCATATACATAAGAGCATACATATAAGAGGGGTGAGGTGAATCCACCTTACCCAATGTTAGTCGTCCCCCGCCCCCTTCCCCTCCCCAGCCAGAAAATTTTGGACCCTAATCCTCAGATTTCTAAAACGAATTGGATTTTTTCGCCGATTTTTGGAAGTTTTTAGTAAAAAACTTGAGGTCGTCCCTTTTGGAATTTTTTGGAAGATCGCTCATTCAGATGGGAGCAGGAGCGGATTTAGGGGTAGCAGGGGGCGGCGGCCGCCGCCCCCCCATTGGCCAAAAGTAGTGCGCAAAATTAAGGATTTTTGTGCGATTTTTAGCGATTTTCCGGTTAAAACGGCTGATTTTTCCGCCCAAGTCAGGATTCCCCCCCTAGGAGTACCCCCCCTTTAGGAAAATGCTGGATCCGCCACTGGATGGGGGGAGGTGAAAATTCTGAGGGGGTCGAAACCTTTCTGTATGGGGAGAATCTCCACAGATCATGTGTGATGTAAACTAATCGCCGTCGACCACGAACCGCTGGCAGCTGGCCAAATTTTTTTTCTTAAGCTTATTTTGGTACGTCGAATTTCTTAAGTTTCAAATTATCTTTTAAGTCTTAATTTTTAATTTTAACTTGTTTACAATTTAATTTTTACAAACAAACCCCGCAATTTTTTATCAATTTTTTAAACTTTTCCCGAAAATTTCAAATTACTCTTCCGCTAAACCCGGAACAAATTAGATGGAACTTAAATTAAAAGTAGAATTATAAAAAATTTCAGAAATGAGTGTAATAAAACGCGAAGTTTTTGTGAGAAAAATGAAAATTTGAAAAAATTCGACCGAGATGCAGTACTAAAAAATAAGAATTTTGAGGAAATGAAAATCTAAAAATAAAAACGAAAATAAAAGACCCGTGTAAAACCTTATTTGAATACATTAATATAATTCAATAATAAATAAAATATAGGCAGGCAAGCAAATGTAACAAAACAATTGAAAGAAATTTTACTGTTTCTAAAGCCCATACAAAGCAGTTAGTCAGCTGGCCAAGATTTTCTTAATTTTGGGGCCGCTTTTAGGCTAACAAGAAAACACGTTTTGAGTGTTAAAAAAATATTTAGAACATTTAATTTATAAAAATATTAAAATAAGAAATTTAACCAGCATCAAAAACATTTTTTTTGACAAAAATTCAAGTATATGCCGGTAAACATCCGGACGAAGTCGGTAAACTGGAAAGAAGGGCTAGAACAAGCTATTTTGGGCAAAATTTTCGCCAATTAAAAGTACCAATTTCGGGACAGGAATATATTGATTATGGTCCGAAACATGCAGGTGCACAGCAGTGGCGGATCCAGGATTTTCCTAAGGGGTGGCGGTACCCCTAAGGGGGGCGGAACCCTGACTTGGGCGGAAAAATTAGCCATTTTGACCCGAAAATCGTTAAAAGTCGTTCAAAAATCATTAATTTTGCGCACTATTTTGGGCCAATGGGAAGGCGGCCGCCCCCCGCCCCCCAAAATCCGCCCCTGGTGCACAGCATGGTCGATCCGGGAGGGGGGGGTCAGCCGGTTTGAGAGGTCAAAAATTGAGCTTTTCCGGGTCAAAATGACTTCAAAAACTTGTATCAGCGCTGAAATCCCATTAAAACTACGTTATTACACAATTTCCGGTCAATTTGAAGTACTTTCAAAGAAAATTGTCATTTTACATCCGTTTTTGGCCTTCATTTTCCCACAAAATTTTCCATTTTTCCATTTTGGGGTACCCTTCCCAACCCCCCCCCCCACGTGCATGTCTGGTCCGAAATTTTTGGAGTACAGATTCAGGTAAACAGCCATGCAAAAATTTAAATTTTTCAGAAGAAAACAAAGAAGGAGCACTGGAAAAATTAACAAATATAGATTTGAAAAATACAATTAAAAACAACTTTAAAGATAACTAAAAGAAAAAATTTAAAGCAGAAGCACTCATCTATTTTTGGTCAATAAAAGCCCAAAAGGCTAAAAAAGGATTTTAAAAACAAAATTTTCTCAAAACTCGGGTTCAGAAGACTTAACATTCAAGCGATTAGGACAGACAGGGGCGGATTTAGGGGGGCGGGGGGCGGCCGCCTACCCCCATTGACCCAAAATAGTGCGCAACATTTTGGATTTTTGAGCGAGTTTTAGGGATTTTTGGGATAAAACAGCTAATTTTTCCGCCCAAGTCAGGGTTCCGCCCCCATAGGGGTACCCCCCTTAATAAAATCCTGGATCCACCACTGAGGACAGACGTGTAGTTAGTCGCCGTTTCGTCCAGATTTGGGGTTTTTTGTGACCCGAAATTTCGGAACGTGAAAAGAAACTTTTGGGCTTAGTTCACTATGCATAATATGCAAAAAAAAAATTTGTGATTTTTTTATTTAAATAATAAATTAAAATGAACCGATATTTCGAAAAGTGGAAAAATTTGGGCTTTAGTATGAACCAGGTCGCCAGAAACAAAACGGTTAATACGTCGACCCTACCTCAACCAGTTTTAGCGGAAAGAGTGGTAGATGACCATCATTTTTCAGGCACGTATCTCTGGGGGAATGGGGTGGGGGTGCGGACCCCCTCCCCAAATTCAGACAAATCGGAAAATAGGACTTTCAAACGTTATTTTGTGCTGTTTTTGGCTTTTTTGGGCTAATTCCCATACATGATCTTGGGGGTTTGGGGGTTTCACCCCCCGCAGAATCATTTTTCATCCCCCGCAGAATCATTTTTCACCCCCCAGCAAAAAATTTTTCACCCCCCCCCCAGAATTGGCGATTTTTCAAAAGTTTCCTAAACTAACCTGAAAATAGGTAGAAAGTGTCTTTTTAAGAATTTTTGACTATCTATTTGCTCAAAATCGCCAAATTTTCGGCGCTTCGCGCCATATATTCATGTTTTAAGCGATATATTGGTCAATTTATTCGACTTTTTTCGAAATTTTTTTCATGATTTCATTCTCTAGAAGGATAGAGTATCGTCAGAAACGCCAAAAAAACGATGTTTTTTAAAGCGTACCGGCCATTTTTGGGCCCGAAAAAGGCACTTTAGGTTTTCACCCCCCCCAGAATTCCCATACTGTGCATGTATGCTAAGTCCCCCCATAAAATTGGTGTTGGGCCCCAAAATAGGACGGCCAGCTAAGTGCGGGTCAATTTTTGGGCACAAAAAGCACAACAATAGGTGTGCAAGATTGAACTTTTAGGGAGGAGTGAAAATCCAAAATTTGGAGATAGCTAATTGGCTTGTACAAAACGATTTTACAGCGAAAAACGGTGCTATCGCTTTAAATCAATCGTTTTCGAGCATTTTGCATAAGATAATTGAAAATTTTAAAAAATAAAAGTCAAAGAGGTAGTGTAAACAACGTACGTATGTATTTATGTAGGAAGGGATTTGGGGGAAGAGTTTGACCCCCCAACACGGCTACTGACCTGCCCCATCAAAATAGCTTCGACTCCCCAGAATTGCCGATTTTCCGTAAAAATAGTAAAAACTAAGCCTTTTTAACTATTTTTAGCTGGTTTTTGGCACAAAAGTGTTAAAATTTCGGCGCTTCGCGCCACTGTCACATTTTTTAACTAAATTTTCTTCAATTTGATCAATTTTTTATTTTCCCCAAGATTTTATCGTTTTTATGTCCTAGAAAAAGGGATCATTCTCTGCAACGTCAAAAACGGTGTTTTTTTGTATCCATCGTTTTTTGGCCCAAAAAGGCACTTTTTAAAATTTTTCTGGCCTGACCCCCATTCCCCTCCCGGAATTTCCATGTTGTACATTACATGTATGACAAACAATCAATGGAATTGACTTTTTGCACTGAATATCGAGAGCAAAAAGTGAATTATATAATACAATCGACACATTTAGAATAAAGCTAAATAAGAAATTAACTTTTTTCACACAAAGGTCCAAATTTAGGAGGAAATAGCCGAAACAAACATCAAGTATTTAAGAGTAAGGAATGAATAAAACTTATATTTCGACGCTATGTCTATCGCGCTGACATTTTTTTAGTTTAAAGTAGGTGGTTTACACAGCAAGCAGGGGCGGCTTTAGGGGGCGGAGGGGGCGGCGGCCCCCCCCCCATTGGCCCAAAATAGTGCGCAAAATTAAGAATTTTTGAGCGTTTTTTAGCGATTTTTGGGTTAAAACAGCTAATTTTTCCGCCCAAGTCAGGGTTCCGCCCCCCATAGGGATACCGCCCCCCCTTAAGAAAATCCTGGATCCGCCACTGACAGCAAGAGATAGGTTTGTGATGGTCGACTAAATCGCAATCGCAGATTACAACAAAAATATGAAAAAGTTTAAACTCATTCACGTAGTTCAAATTTCGTACACCAAACTAAAGGAGTTGGCCCAGTCGCAATTTACAAGATTTTAAACTGGCTTAGTTAGTCTGAATTTTCATTTATGCTGCACGAGATGCGGTTAAAACCTAGCTTTTTGAGAAATCTATTAAACGAAGTTTTAAATTTTAGTTCAAATTAATTTTTCATTTAAACTGCGATAGATGGCACTAGGGTCGCGCTTTACAAAGGCTGTACGAAAACAAACTTTAGGCTATTTTAGTTTGAGTTAATTTTCTTTTGAATGGCAAACGGCCTTGCTATCTCGCTTTATAATACGAATTTTAATCAATCTTCCATTTATTTTTGGTAGCCTACATTTATTTACTGTTTACACTGCATGGGATGACCTTGCTATCGCAATTTAAAGAGCATATATTTATGAAACGAGTATCAAACCAGTTAACTTTAAACATTTTAGTTAAAATTTAAACTTCACTTACTCTGCCGATTGTCTTGCGACCGGACTCAGCAAAGGATATACAAACAGAGTTTAAACTGCTATAGCTTAAATTAAGCTTTATTTACAATGTAAGAAACTAACGATTTGCTGTCGCAGTTTACAAATAACATTTAAAAACGTTTAAACTGACTTGGTTTAAATTTAGTCTTAGTTACTGCAGGTGAGGTTCTTCCGATCACACTTTGCAAAGAATGTATGAAACAAACTTTAAGCTCTTTAGCCGTTCAGATTCAGCCTCGTTTACACCGCACGAGACAACCTTGCGACCGCACTCTACAAAGAATATATAAGGCAGTGTAAAATGTCTTAGTTTAAATTCATTTATAGTTTACACTGCGAAAGATGGCTTTGAGACCGCATTTATCAAGGAAAAGCAGTGTAAACTGTCTTACCTCACATTTATTTATAGTTTAATCTGCAGGACATGGCTTTGCTACCGCACTTTACAAGGAAAATATAAAACAGCGTGAGCTGCCATACTTTATATTTAGCCATAGTTTACGCTAGCAGGAGATGGCCTTGCGATCACACTTTACAAAAATGATATAAAACTGTGTAAAGTGTCTTCGTTTAAATTTAGTCATAGTTTACACTGCGAAAGATGCCATTGCAACCGCACATTACAAAGACTACATAAAACAGTACAAAGTGGCTTAGTTAAAATTTATTTACACACTTAAGTGCTAGAGATGACTTTGCGACCACCTTAAAAAGAAAGCAGTGTAAAGTGTCTTAGTTTAAATTATTATAGTTTACACTGCAAGAGATGGCCTTGCGGTGGCCGACCAGTTCGTTGTCGTAGGCCCAAGTGTTACGGGCGACCATTTTGGCCACCGGACCTCCGCTGCTGGTCGCATGAACCGCCGTCAACGCGGCTCCATCGGGAGACCAATCCAAACGCAGAAAATGCGTTGATGATGCAGCACTCTGAACTTGTGATTTGATTTTGAGAATTACAGATTTTTAACCATATTTATTAATTGTATTATGAATTTTATAATTCAGTCTTACCTTTAATTATGTGTTTATAAATTCCTCCGTTATTATAAATTATGCCATAAAATCATAGGCACTCAAATTAAACATATGTAAAACAATTAGCTGATACTAATAACACATATTTAGATTATTTTTTCGAAGTGTAGCTTTCGAGTTACTGACTACGCGCATTATTTACAAAAAAAAGGATTTTTCGACAATTATGGAAATTATCTTACTTCTCTGAATGGTTTTTTAAGCGTCATCACGCATTTCCAGGTCGACGCTGACCAAATTTTCAATGTTTTATCGTCTGCCTAGATAAAATGATTAGTTTTTATCAGGAACATTCTTCTTGTAGTCTAAGTGAGAGCGATATAATCATATAAGTCAAGAAATTTCGGCTAAAATCGCCTATTCATTGTAAAATACTAATCTAATGTAAACAAAAATTGTAAACCAGCGTTAGAAATAAAGTATAGTATCGATATTGCAATTAGTATTGCTTATCACGCCGAAAATACCGCAATCCGAGATACAAAAATAACGAACTCGATAGACAGACAATCTACTAATTATTTTTAGCTAATTAAATATACATAATCTATTATCTAATTTAATAAGTAATATGTCAGTAAAAATGCTAAAAAATTAAGATTTTAACACCTGCTAATTTATACCATTTAAAAACGCAAGATTTTGATCAGAGAGAAAGTATTTATGTGCGCAGAAAGACTACTTTACACCAGGTGTAAAGCGCTAATCGAAATTTAAACTATACCGCAATAATTTCAAAATATTAATCAAAATCGTTATGCATAAGTAAAAAATCACGAATGCGACTTCAAACGACGAAACGATGTAGAAGCTGTCCCTTGATTCAAGGATTGTGACCCGCTTGACCCACCGTCCCGCTAGACCCACCGGAAGTCTCGCTAGACCCACCACGTGCATAATGAGGTGTCCCGCTTGACCCACCATTTCGCGACCGTCCCGCTAGACCCACTGTCTCGGAAGACCCACTCGAAAAAATGAAGACATGCATATTACACGTGAAATGAAAAATAGTTATCACGACGCTTAAGTGAATTCTGCAAAATTTTTTTAATCATTAATCAAAAAGAAAGTTTGAGGTGTGCAATAGTCAATAACAAGCGCTTAGTTTGTTTTCATGAATGTGCAATTGTATATAATTACCATAGGTACTTCATTCGAAAAAAGTTTCGTTATTATCAGCTTCACAGACTAACATAGCTGACTTCATATAACGAATCAAAACGAAATTAGCGCGACCGAAATACATGGCTCGATTCGAAATCAAACTTTATATATAGTATTTGAAGCGATGAAATAAAGTGAGCACATGGACATTAGCGCTCCTTAGTCCTATTTTTAAAAATAGATTCGGATTTATTGACAATGACCTAATTAACATTTTCGATTTTTTAGTGAGAATTTGCAACATCCGCTCGGCCCGATAATTGTTGAGCCGTCTTTGTGAAATGCCTACATGCTTTTCATCATGTGCATATCTGTACTGCTATCGGAATGCAGTGTCAACGCTTCAATCTGTGTGCCTACTTAGTATGCGGAAATTCCCTGATCGGAGGATACAAAGAGTACGGTACCATTACAATAATAAGCAAAAAATGCACTCTGAAATGTGTTTGACAAGAGTGTATTCCTTGACATGAAAAATAGAAATTCATTCTTAAAAAATTATCGGCCATGGCTGGTTACTTACCATTGCCACACACATGCACGCACATTTCTTCTTTGCATGTTATAATTTGTAATATACACAATTTCATGCAATAATATACAAAATTTATTTATTTATTAATTAAATTTAATTGATTAGGTGGTTAATTAAATGTACTTATTAATTAATTGATTATTTATATATTTGACTAAACATATATACATACTTGAATGGATACACTTTGAAAGCATTTCTGTTTTTGCTTATAAGCGTACATAATTTTCTTCTCTGGTTGGTCTTCCGAGACAGTGGGTCTAGCGGGATGGTCGCAAAATGGTGGGTCTAGCAGGGACACCTCATTATGCACGTGGTGGGTCTGGCGAGACTTCCGGTGGGTCTAGCGGGACGAAAAAGTGGGTCTAGTGGGACGGTGGGTCTAGCGGGACGGTGGGTCAAGCGGGACGGTGGGTCTAGCGAGACGGGACCTGATTCAAGCACGTGCAAGTTTAACGTAATTTAAACTTAAAAATATTCATGCATATGACCTAGTACATAATTTAAACATAACATTAATGTACATAACGTAGTTCACTTGAGAGGCCAAGTAGATGCCCACGGGATCCCAGGCAACTCCTTTGACAAATCCCGAGTGTCCCTCAAGCGTAGCTACCCTTGCTTAAAAAAAGAGAAAGTGTAAACCACCCACTACTACAGCATAACATATTGTTTACGGCTAAATAAGGCAAATACATACATACGCGTGAATGCAAATCAATTTTCTAATGTTGCAATACTCAAAAGTTATGCAATTGATTAATGTGCGATTATAAAGAATGTAAACCAAAATAATGAGATGTTCGGGCCGACAGGCGAGCTTGACTGACGGAGTGTAAAATGCAATCTAACAGGTCAATTTGAATCCAGATGCCAATGTAAGAAAAATTGTAATGGAAATTGTACAACTCGCATTTTCTACTTCAAACCAATCTAAAGACAAATTCAAAAAGAAGTACCTACCTAAATAGGATCGAAGTAAAATATTATTTAATTTTATAGTATCATTTTTATTAGAATAATAAAACTACACATTAAATATTAATATAAAATATAATGTAAAGTTATGACTTCAAATTATATTGTATATGATATTAAACATTACTATTTTATATTATATTAGCATAAAAATATTATTTTATAAACTACTTCCATAAAATATGTAAAAGTAACACATCGAGCATATTTTATAGCCACTAAAAATATCATTGGATGAAAACATAAACATAATAATATAAATGTAAATGTATGATGTAAATGAAAAGTGAATGTAAAGTGTAAAACGTAATGTAAAGTAAAGTAATGTAAAACGTAAAGTAGATGTAGCGTAAAGTATGTACAGTGCTCGCCATGAGAACATAACGCACTATAATCGTCAGATTTATGTTAGATGATACGTCGCGAGCGCCGCGTTTCGTCTATAATGCGCTATCATCTCTTTTTTATTATTATAGGATATTTATCTGTATCATGCCATTAATCTGGCAATGCGGACGGCGCAATTTGACTATTAATAGCGATAACAAGAAGGAAACGCGCACGTGAATGCGATGCGCGCTTCCGGCATTCACGTGCGAGCTTCCTTCTTGTTAGCGCTATTAATAGCTAAATATTGATTTTAATGTCGGCTCGCCTGGATATAGAACGGCATTCACGTGCGCGCTTCCAGCATTCACGTGCGCGCTTCCTTCTTGTTGGTGCTATTAATAGCTAAATTGCGCCATCCGCATCACCAGATTAACGGCATGATACAGATAAATATCCTATAATAATAAAGAGATGATAGCGCAATATAGACGAAACGCGGCGCTTCCGGCTGCATCATCTAATATAAATCTGACGATTATAGTGCGTCATGTTTCATGGCGAGCACTGTAATGTAATGTAAATATAAAAGTTAAGTAATGTAACGTAAATGTAAAGTAAAATATTGTGAATGTAAAATGTGAACTAAATGTAAACGTAGTAAACGTAAGCACACTGTTTCGAATTTAAAGTCCTTAAACGGGATAACGTGTTAAGTGAAGTAGCATTGTACGGGTTGAAATGCCGTTTTATGTTTCTATTTCTCAAAAGCACAAACGGAATCACAATTCTGTTTGACTGTTCAAAACCAACATAAGAAAAGCGCAACATATAAGAGAAACTGAACAAATAACTCAACGAGTTCTAAACTAAGAAATATATAATTAAATAAGTAGGCAATCAATTACACAGAAATTTATCCGATTTCCACACGATGACTGTGTTATCGACGCTGCTCGAAGCCAATAAGCGATCTCCGGGCGACCAAGCCAAATGAAGAACATCTATTTACACAAAACTAATTGGTGTAAAGTACATTTTAAACTTGCGCAATACAGTAAGAAGCAGCCCAAGAATACTTCCCTTATGTCATAAGAGCGAGAAATCGGTACTTTTAAATTAAGCCAAATTTTTATTGCGAAAATCCTACAGTTTCAACTATGTAAGCGTTCTTTTATTCCTTTACAATCTCTCAAAATTATACTTTTTGACTCGTTTTAAAAAACTAATCTGGTTCCAGATAATACATTTTGTCAGAAATTATTTACGTTATAATATTGTATTAATTATTTAGAATTTAACATTCTAATCAGCCAACCCCTATCAGGATTCTATTTCAGAAGAAACTGCCAAAATTTTGTAAATGTATGTATGCATGCAGGCCCGTATCCAGGATTTTTATTTCGGAGGGAGGGGGGGCGAAAATTTTGAGGTCAGATATCTGGATAAGCATAAGGAGGTGGTCATGAATAAAGGCATTTTAAGCTTATCTCAACGAGCTCTATTGCAATAGTTAAAAATAATTTTGAGGAAAAATTTCAAAAATTTTCACTCTATTTTTCACTTACACAAATCTATCGTTTAAACCATCTACAAAAGTGATTTCTCAACATTTAATCGATAAATAATTTCTTAACTTCTGTCTTTGTAATTATTCTCAGTAATTTACAAAATAAAACAATACAAAAAAATGAATAATTCGGCGCAGAAGAAATTTGACATGTTCTACATGTCTAACTCAAATTTGAGAGGTCTCAGGCAGGCTAGAAGACAAAAAACTAAAGCTAGATGATAAATCCGGCACGAAGCAGTTGGAAAATTTACAGTTTACTAGCCGAAAAGTACGCTAAAAAATATTTTGTTGGCGTTTTAGACCTACTTGAGAATTTTTCATTTTTTCCTTTGGTGTTTCAAAATTTATTTTTCATTCCCGGGGGGCGCCCCTCCCTAAATACCGGTCTGTATGCATGTATATGAAGATTACGAGATCAGAAGGGAATTCACGTGATAAAATGATGTTTTTCACGTGTTTTTCGGTTTTGCATCATTTACGCAGCTTGTGGTAATAAAAGACATAAAAGTATCGCGATTTGGCGAATTTTTAGCATTTTTAATCCTTTCAACTAAATTTCGTAGCCCACTTATGCAAAAACAGTGGCGCATCTAGAATTTTTTCTAGGGGTTGGTACCCCAACTTTTTCAAAAACAGTCCAAGACAATTCAAACATTTTGTCCTACGCGTGCGAAACGCAAAATTTATCGAAAAATTTTGAAATTTTCGACAATTGTTTTGAATGTCTTTGACTTTTAGCGAAAATTCGTCGTGAAGCTCAAGCTATGAGAAATTTTGGCAGAAGGACGTTGAAGGAGCTTGAATTTATTTTTAATTTTCTTTGTAGAATTTGACGCGAATTGGCAGAATTTTTAAAAACTTGTGATTAATAATAAAAGAAATCTATACTAAAATAGCCGTTTCTGCACTTGCATTGAAATCTATTTTCTGAGCGAAGAAAAGACCCCAAGATCAGTGTTTTATTTTAACGAGATCCCTTTGTACATGTGCAAAGATGGTCCCCAAAAGTCTTTAAACATTTTGTACATGCAAAATTTCAGGTGCTGTTATATGGTATAGTAGCGTTTTCGGTGTGGTAAAACAGGCTTTTTCGACCTTTGATAGTGTTTTTTAGCCAATTTCTGAGTTTCTGATGACAACAAATACTAAATATTGTATGAAAACGGCGCGAAGCACCGAAAAATTTTATATTTTTGCTTTCTAAATGCAATTTCTACCATTATAAAGAGACATAGAACGAACAATTACTCATTTCGGCGCGGAAGGCCGAAAATTTATATGAATTTCAGACTTTTATACAGTTTTGTCTTCCAAAAATCTTTGTACATGTACAAAGACGGTCCCGCAAGGTCTTTGAACATCAGAAAAAATCTTTGCCGAATACAAAAAAAACCATGTCTCAGATTGCCAAGAAAGTAAATGTATGACATTAATAGGTGTATTTTATCAGGCGCGAAGCGCCGGAAAAATGTGATAAATTATGGTCACTGACGGCCAGAAATCATTGCAAATTACACATATTCATTATTAAATCGCCAATTACTCTGGGCCAATGCGGCCTGTGCAAAAACCATTCGAAAACGTATAATGCGTATTACGCAATATATTAACATTTCGTATCATGATAACTGAAGCCTGACTTCACATTTTCTACAGAAAACTTTATCAGGAGGAAAAATGTAATGCGAAAAAATCTTAAACAGGTATTGAAAGGTTATTTTGATTAGATTAATACAGCGGAGAGAAAAACCTGCATATTAGCTTCTAATATGAGAAAAAAGTTTCAGGGGGCCCGCGTTCACCCCTCGATACGGGTCCGATTGTGAATAATATGTAAAAATTATTAATGGCAACATTTTTTAAGTCTTATTGAAATGATATACAAGGTCACCAATTCATTATTACAAATAACATTAAAACCAGAGTTACTCGTTGAGACGCTAACTAGCAAAGGTACAAATTTTGAAATAAATGCGAGCGACTTCGAATAATTATGAAACCAGCTGACACAATAACCAGGCACGTATTTCTGAGGGGAGGACTGGGATGTTCGGACCACACATGGGCGTGGGCGGTTTGGGGGTATGCAGCCCCCCCCCAGAAGTTGAAATAACCCCCGCCCCCAGAAATCAAAATACCCCCCAGAAAAACTTTTTGCTTTTTCAGCAATTTTTTGATGCCAGTGGATAGTGCTTGATGAGAAACGTCGAAAAATGGTGTTTTTTTCGCCATTTGACTACTTTTAAGACAATTTTTTGACCTTTGAAAATTTTTCCACCCCCCCCCCCAAAATTTTTCGCCCCCCCCCTCCAGAAATTTTTTCATTCCCCCCCAGAATTTCGGTGCTGCCCACCTATGGTTCGGACCCCCCCCAAAATTCAGATAAATCGAAAAAGGACTTTTTAAACGTTATCTTGTGCTATTTTTGGCCTTTTTAGGCTTAGTCCCCCCAGAAGAATTGGTGTTAGTCCCCCCCAGAATAAGACGGCCAGCTACGTGCCTGACAATAACATAGAAATTAGGGTAAATACAAGAAAATTCAAAAAGTATAAAGGAGGGATGGATTCGACCAAGAGGGGGCGGACTCAATCCAAATTGGTCTAATCTTGGGGAATTCGTCTAGGACATCGTAGGAAAAAAAGCATTTTTCGACCTTTTTCGGCATGCCTATCAATTTAAATCATAAAATTCGAACTTTTCGGAGAAAAAATTTATATTACACAAAACGCTATAAGAAATTTCGTTTTTTTTTTGTTGCGCTGAGCCAGCCAAATTATGGAAAATGCTTCAAATCTGGCGCAAAGCAATGAATATTTGAAGATTTGACGACAAATATATGCGATTTTCCGCATTTCCCTGCATTATGTTACCGTGCGAAATTTTTTTTCGGCCAAGGGGAGGGGAACGGCCGCCCCCCTTTTTAATACGGCCCTGGGTACTTACATATATAAATATCGATAGCAGGCTAGATACAATAATAAAAATTACTCAGATAATCACGAAAAATTGATAAGAAACGAATAAATTTGATGTAAATTGAATTAGAAATAAAAGAAAAAAATAAGCCTATGAATACGGCCCAAATTCAAATAATAACCAGAAAAATAGAATAACGAAACAAGGCATAAAACGAATCAAATCGAAATAGTGAAGAGAATAATTAGGCGAAACAGGCAATTCTCACACCCATCTCTTACTGTACTTAAAATTTCTATGCAGGTCCTAAAAAATTCCAACCTTTCGGTAAGAAAAGCATTTTTAGCCGGATCAAACTTCGACAGAAACTGTAAGCTTTAGAATGATAAAGGAGGAAGAAAGAGAATAAAAATAAAGATAAACATCTACCTCCTGATGACCTCTCAAAACCTGAGTGCATTTCCAGTTCTCTCGGTTGCTTTTGTTTAAACCGGCATATTGCCAGATCATTATCGTTTGATCGCTGCCGGCCGATGCCAAAAATTTGCCATTTTCCGACCACCGCACGCAATTCACGCAAGCTAAACGCAACTAGTGTAAACAAAGCGTAAACGATGCATGTAAGAATCGGACGGGAATCTCCAACCTTTCGACCGTTTACACGTTACGGTGTAAACGACTTTTGACTTACAATTTTAATTTGATCAGTAAAAATCAATTATTGGTAAAATAAAATATAATCAATTACAATCAATTTAACCAAATATAAGTAATTATTCGTTCTTTATAATAAACTATTATTAAATGATAAATACGTAATTATGCTAGATTATTTTGGAAATTTTTTAAGTATAAAACGCTAACCAGGTGTGATTCTCCAACCGACATAACACCTTAGCGACGGTTTTATCGTCTTCGATGCATTTGTCCAGTAAACTGGCCAAATTCCAAATGACCACCAAACCGGACCCGCTGGAACTTTGGCCCCCCGTTACAAACCGCTTATCGCCCCTCTGTATGTCGATGGAATAAATCGGCTGTCCTGAGTCAGAAAATAGAGTGGAATAAATTCATTCTTAATGTTTAGCATAGGAATTCTGAGGGGTTGGGCCCAAAATTTTAATGAATTGCCTTTTTTGCTAAAAAACGATGAGAAGGTACACGTTAAAAAGACTCTTTTTTGATATTTCGAACTAGTTCTTTCCAAAACACTTTTGAAAAAAACTTCCGAGCAAATTTGAAAAATCCAGTAAATCATACAAAATATATTCAAAAAATTAATAAGTATATAGCGCAGAGCGCTAGAAATCAAACACTTTTGAACCTAAATTTAACTAAAAAGCACAAAACAGCACACTTTCTATGATTTACGCTTTTTTATAGTAATATTGCATTTTAAAAGGCATTTTCATTCCATTTTCACTGCATTATATCGCTTTTAATGCAGAAACTGTAAAAATTAGATCAATTATAGGCGCTTTTTCACACATGCACATAGGGGAGTGAGGGGGGTATTACCCCCTGAGGGGTCAGCTAGACCGGTACTGTCCGACGATTTTGAGCAAACAGGTCTTGTTCTGCATCATTTTTGACATCAAAATCAGTCAAAATGTCAAAATCTTTTCCGGCGCTTCGCGCCAGATTAGTACTTTTAAGTACTTTTTGCTCAAAAAGCGCCCAAAATTGATAAATTTTTACATTTTTTAGTGTTAAAAGTGATATAATGCAGTCAAAATGGACTAAAAATGCTTTTAAAATGTGTTATTGACAAGAAAAAACGTTTTATAGGCTATTTTGACCATTTTGATCATTAAAACGGCAAAAAAAATCGTGAACGTTAAATTTTCTGTTTTAGATTTTTGGCATTTCAACTCCCCCCGCCGACCCTGACCTTGTGCACCTATGCCGCTTTTGGAATAAAAGGCACATAAAGAAGTATTCGGTACTTGGCCGACAACTTTGACATTGTTATTGTTTTTAATCCAGCAAATAAATGCAAAAAACGTTCCGTCAGCTCAAAATCACCGGACAGTATCTGTCTGACCATACATGATCTGTGGGGGTTAGGGGGGTTAGAGGAGTGGTTTCATCTCCCCCAGAAAATTTTTTACCCCCCCCCCTCCAGAATCCGCGATTTTTCGAAAGTTCCCAAAAATTTTTTTTTAAATCCGCAAAAAAGCTGCCTTTTTAAGCGTTTTAACCGGCCTATTGGCTCAAAAGTGTCCAAGTTTAGGCGCTTCGCGCCATTATACTCATGTTTTGACTATATTTCGTTCTAATTTTGTCGACTCTTTTATATTTTTTTCAAAATTTTTTCATGTTTTCATGCATCTAGAAAGATGAAACATCGCTAGAAACGCTCGAAAAACTATATTTTTAACGCGTACCTACCATTTCTGGGCCCAAAAAAGTCGCTACAGCGGTTCCTCCCCCCAGAATTCCCATGCTGTGCATGTATGTGTCTGATCCTTCTGGGATAATACCCCCTCAGCCCCCTACGTGTATGTGCATATATATGTCCCCCAAGAACACGTGTGATTGCCTTAATGTGTCATATAAAAGTTTGAGAGTCTAAATTGGACGCCCCAAAATTCAAAAAGATCCGTTTCATAGATTTTCTATTTTTTGGCAAATCTTTTGATGGCAATGGATGGCGCTCGATCAGGAACGTCAAATAACAGTGTTTCTTCCCCTCTATCAATAATTTTACGGCACTATTTCGGCCTTTGCGATTTTTGGACCATGCTGCCTATTAGGATGTGCCGGTTAACAGAACCGGAACCGGAACCGACTGGAACTGACCATTTTTGGAACCGGAACCGAGAACCGATTGTGTGATATTCTAAGAACCGACCGGAACCGGAACCGATTTTTTGATTTTCTAAGAACCGAACCGGAACCGGAACCGATCTTTTTTGGAGTCGGTTATCGGTTTTTTAAAATTAGAGTTAAAATCGAACTTCATAAAATTTAGTGAAGACGTGAAGCAGCAATTCAACCTATTATTACCCAAAAGTTTACAGACTAAAACTTAGTATTGTTCCGGGTAAATTATATTTTAAAAATAACAGTCGTTCTGCTTTTTCGCCATGTAGCCTGTTTCTGAGAGGGTCGTAAATGATTCCAGTGCAACTGAACAGCTGTTCCGATGGAACGCTTGTAGCTGGCGCTGCAAGCAGGGTTGAATCTAAGGGGCGGGGGCCGCCTCTCATTTGCCAAAAATATTTGGCGAGATAAAGAATGGATATACAATTTGCAATTATTTTTTGGCCCTCAGTGACCATAATTTCTCAAATTTTTTCGGCGCTACGCGCCGGATGATACCTATTAATGACATTTATTTACTTTCTTGGCCACCTGGAAGCCATTTTCTGTTCATGTAGGTTTCAAAACAATTTTAGCAGCAGAAACAGCTATTTTTGCATAGTTTTCTTCTATTTTCAATTAAAAATTTCGATGTTTCGCATCAAATGCTATAAATACAGTAAATCAAGCTGTAAATCATGCTTCTTGACGTCTATCCGTCTTAATCTCACAAAATTTCCGGCGCTTCGCGCCACGGTTTTTTTGTATTCGGCAAAGATTTTTCCCGATGTGCAAAGACTTTTCGGGACCGTCTTTGTACATGTACGAAGATTTTTGGAGAGACAAAAATTACTAAAAAGGTCTAAAATTCGCAGAAATTTACGGCGCTTCGCATCGAAATGACTGATTGTGTGCTCTATTTATCTTTATAATGGCAGAAACTGCATTTCGAAAGGATAAATGTCAACTTTTTAGGCGCTTCGCGCCGTTTCAAGACGATTCTTAGTGATTTTTGCCCTCAGAGACCCATAAATTAGCTGAAATACACTACCAAAAGTCGAACAACTCTGTTTTTACCACACTAAAATCGCTACTGTATCATATTATAGTACCCAAAAATGTGTGTGTACACAATGTACAAAGACTTTTGGGGATCATCTTTGTACATGTCAAACGGACCTTGTACAAAAAAAACTGCTTCGCGCCAGAATTCTGATAAAGTCAAAGAATTTTAGTGATTTTTAGCACAAAATTGTCGAAAATTTTAAAATTTTAAGAAAAAATATTGCGTCAAAAGTGATATAATGTAAAATTATACATTGTAAAAGCCCGACAAAAACGCTGTTTCGCGCGTTAAGGGCAAATTTTTGGACCTATTTTCGACTGTCTTTGGAAAAGTTGGGATACTGCCCCCTTAGGAAAATCCTAGATCCGCCACTGGCTGCAAGATACTGCTTAGCTATAAACGCGAGAATCGGCAAATTCTTCGACTTCTCTTTCCACCATTGCAGCAGATCTTCGTCATGAATTAAGCATTTCGATTTCGTATAAGCCTCCAATTAAGAAACACATAGATAATATTCAGTGATTTATAAGTAAATTGTCAACTAGACGTAAAACTTATTTGAACGTGCAGTTGCCAGATAGAAACGACTTCCTGAATAATTTATCTTTTGATTACATCGTCACATGTTCCGGTGAAGTCAAGCTATCAAGAGCGTACATACTTCAACACAGGAACCGAGAACCGGAACCGGAACCGACGGTTCTCTAGTTGAGGAACCGATGGTTCTCCTAGTTGAGGAACCGGAACTGGAACCGACGGTTCCAATTTACGCAAGAACCGAAACAGGAACCGGAACCAAAATTCTTGTTTTCGAGGGAACCGGAACCGGAACCGGAACCGATTTTTTTGAAAAACCTGGAACCGGAACATCCCTACTGCCTATGCATGGTGCCACCTCTTCGAATTTAAAATTGAATTTTACTTCGAATTTCATACATTAGATTTAATTTAGATACAGAATTCGAATTTCAAATTAAATCTTTTCTTCAATTTTTAAGCTATTTTATTCTAATTATCTTTATATCTTTTTTGGCACTATATAGATTGCATATTAAAAAGCATCGAGTATAGAGTGATTTTGCATCTACTTCAATTTTTATACTCGACTTTCCTAAAAATAGAATATTTACGAAAAACTAATTATATAGATTTAGACACAGCGGCTTGTTTTAGCTCATTGATTTTTCTTTTTAGCAAACTACCTCGTCAAGCTTCGATTACTGCAAAGCAAATTATAAAATATTTTGTAACCATCAAATTCAAAAACAGAAACTCTAAAATCATAGTAGAGAGATCAAATGAAATAAAAGCTTCGTCGCATCAAAAATCGTTGAAGCTGATTTTTAAAATTATCGGAAAAAACTATGGAGTCAAACCTACCATCGTGTGTGACCCAATCGGCTTTAATTATTTGCATGAGTATATAAAGCGACTAAGCATTAACCGGTCTGCTCTAATAATACAAGCATTTAACCAAATTTACAACGTAATGCCAATTTAATTCCAATTTTTCGTCAATAATAATGACGCAACTCATCCATCAACAAAATTCTTTGCCATTATACAACGAAGCAACTACCTAATGGAATGCGAAAGATTTCTGTGTTGTTCTAGTGTGTATAACGAGTCGAGTAGTTATTTCCAATGAATCTAAAAGTCGGCCTGAAATATAACAAGTTTACCTAAGGGCAAGTAAAGCAGTGAGGTGTCAGTCAGTATATAATGATGCCTGTTGTGTTTCCACTTTGGTGACAGCGGAAATATTACTGCTTACTGACAGGCCTCATATCCAGGATTCAGCCGGAAAGGGGTTAGAGGTCGACCTAACATAAATTGGTCGATATCTCGGGAAATCCGTTAGGATAGCACGTAAATGCGCATTTTTCGACGTTTCTTAATATGCTCTATTCATTATGATCAAGGAAATCAAACTTTTCGAAACATTTTCTCCTTACTCAAAATGCTAGAATGAGCCAAAATTATGGAAAGTATAGAGTGATTTCCCCATCTACTTCAATTCACATACTCGACTTTCCTAAAAAATAGAATATTCTACGAAAAACTAATTATATAGATTTAGACACAGCGGCTTGTTTTAGCTCATTGATTTTCTTCTTTAGCAAATTACCTCTGTCAAGCTTCGATTGCTGCAAGCAAATTATAAAATATTTTGTAACCAAACAAATTCAAAAACAGAAACTCTAAAATCATAGTAGAGAGATCAAATGAAATAAAAAGCTTCGTCGCATCAAAAATCGTTGAAGCTGATTTTTAAAATTATCGGAAAAAACTATGGAGTCAAACCTACCAATCTTTATATCTTTTTTGGCACTATATAGATTGCATATTAAAAAGTATCGAGTATAGAGTGATTTTGCATCTACTTCTGATTTTTTATGCTCGACTTTCCTAAAAAAATAGAATATTCTACGAAAAACTAATTATATAGATTTAGACACAGCGGCTTGTTTTAGCTCATTGATTTTTCTTTTTAGCAGAATTACCTCGTCAAGCTTCGATTCTACTGCAAGCAAATTATAAAATATTTTGTAACCATCAAATTCAAAAACAGAAACTCTAAAATCATAGTAGAGAGATCAAATGAAATAAAAAAAGCTTCGTCGCATCAAAAATCGTTGAAGCTCAGTACGCGCCTTGAATTTTGCATGCGCAGTCTCCATTAACTTTTGTTGCAGTCGGATTTTAGCGAGCGGACCTCAGTGGCCATTAGTGGGCCGCTGTTAAGCACTTGCAGCCGATTGACGGACTGCTTTCGAACTACTGCGGCCGTTCGTGGACTGCAGTGGCCGCTTGGATGCTGACTGCAGTTACTTTACTGTAAGTACGGAAACATGTATAGTATCGCTGCTTGCATATTGCGTTATTTGTCGCACAAACGGAAAAAATTTTCTCAATCTGCTTTGATTTTTCGCATGCGTGCGTTTCAAAAAGTGTGTGCGTGCTTGTCCAGTCCGAGAAAAAAGGTAAAAATAGATTGGAATTTTCGTGCATATCATTATAATTCTCGTTTCCTCCATTGGAATCTCATCTAAGAGATGATGGGCATAAAAATGAAAGAGAATAGTATTTCCTGTGTGCGATCAATTGCATATTTCTCTGCAGCAAAAGAGCATTTTAAAATTAATTTCAGGCTGAGAGCTTTCCGCGTTTTAGAACAAATTCATGGTTAATGAGCAAAAGATTTAAGAATCATATAGGCCCGAAATTTATTTTGCCATTAGTTATATGATTTTAAAAGCGCATCATTTTGAGTAAATCAAAATTAGCAATATAATCAAAGCAGATTGCTCTTATCTTTTGGAGGAAAAGGTTTTTCAAAAGGGTATTTTCCTTCTTCTACAAACCATATTTTTCACTCTTATATTGCAAAATTGGGAAGAGAGAATGAATAGTGACTATAAGGTCTGAGCTAAATATAAAATTTAACAAAATAGTGAAATACAGATGACAAATAGTTTTGCAAATAAATTGCACATCATAAAATTTTTGTTAAAATAAACTAAACAATAAATATCGTAATGCCTTTAAAATACAAAATTGATAAAAAGCTCCTGATTATCCACTTTCAAAGATATATTGTATCTTCGCTTTTTTCATTAATTTATATACAATATGTACGTCAATGATATATTCAGTTCAGAAGTGAAATATATCATATAATGCCTGTCTCCTCAGGCAAGCATATAGTTCAAAAAATATTGCCCGTTCTATTATTTCGCGCAAATTTCATTCTGACCACCCAACTTCCTTAGCAATTTTCTTGTTCAATTAAAGTACTTTATATGCGTATCTACCATTTTGTATTTATTCTATTCAGTGGACACACTCACGCACACACACAGGGGCGGATTTAGGGGAGGGGGCGGCCGCCCCCCCCATTGGCCCAAAATAGTGCGCGAAATTAACGATTTTTGAGCGATTTTTAGCGATTTTCTAGTTAAAACGTCTAATTTTTCCGCCCAAGTCAAGGTTCCGCCCCCCCTTAGGGGTACCGCCCCCCCTTAGGAAAATCCTGGATCCGCCACTGCACACACATGTATTCAACGCAAAGCTTGAAAACACGACAACAAATTTTTACCTCCTGATATTTTTAATACACAAGCTCAAAAATATTTTGCTCGCGTTCCCTGCTCTCTGTTTGACTGAGGACGCATAAATTTTGCTGATCAGATAGCGAATTAGCTGGCGTTTGCAACAGGCTGTGCCTAAAACTTGAATCTCCTGCGCAAAAAGTGTAGTAATCGAGCGTTGAATTTCGACTTAACTTAAGTGGGAATAAATCGAAATATTGCAACCAAAATAACCCAGCGCACTATGCATGATGTACAATTAATTTGCAAATCTATTTGTCATCTGTATTTCACTATTTTGTTAAATTTTATATTTAGCATAGACCTTACAGTTACTATTTCACTATTCATTCTCTCTTCCCAATTTTGCAATATAAGAGTGGAAAATATGGTTTGTAGAAGAAGGAAAATACCCTTTTGAAAAACCTTTTCCTCCAAAAGATAAGAGCATTTGCTTTGATTTTATTGCTAATTTTGATTTAGTCGAAAAGATGTGCTTTTCAAAATCATATAACTAATGGCTTTGATGATTTTTAAATCTTTTACTCTTTATTGGCCAGAATTTGTTTTAAAACGCGGAACGCTCTCAGCCCAAAATTAATTTTAAAATACTCTTTTGCTGCAGAGCAATATGCAATCGATCGCACACAGAAAACACTATTCTCTTTCTTTTGTATGCCCATCATCTCTTAGATGAGATTCCAATGGAGGAAACGAGAAGTATAATGATATGCACGAAAATTCCAATCTATTTTTACCTTTTTTTCTCGGACTGGACCTGCAGCACGCACACGCTTTTGAAACGCACGCATGCAAAAAAATCAAAGCAGATTGAGAAAATTTTTCTTTCCGTACGTGCGACAAATAAGGCAATATGCAAGCAGCGATACTATACATGTTTCCATACTTACAGTAAAGTAACTGCAGTCAGCATCCAATGGCCACTGCAGTCCACGAACGGCCGCAGTAGTTCAAAAGCAGTCCATCAATCGGCTGCAAGTGCTTAACAGCGGCCCACTAATGGCCACTGAGGTCCGCTCGCTAAAATCCGACTGCAACAAAAGTTAATGGAGACTGCGCATGCAAAATTCAAGGCGTGTACTGTAGATTGCATATTAAAAAGTATTGAGTATAGTGATTTTGCATCTACTTCGATTTTTTTCTACTCGATTTCCCTAAAAAATAGAATATTCTACAGGAAAGTTTTAATTATATAGATTTAAAGACAACGGCTTGTTTTAGCTCGTTAATTTTTCTTTTTAGCAAATAACCTCGTCAAGCTTCAATTACTGCAAACAAATGATAAAACATTTTGTAAACATCAAATTCAGAAACAGAAACTTTAAATTTATAGTTTAGAAATCAAATGAAATCAAACAGCTTCGTCGCATCAAAAATCCTTTAATCTGATTTTTAAAATTATCGGAAACAACTATGGAGTCAAACCTACCATCGTGTGTGACCCAATCGGCTTTAATTATTTGCATGAGTATATAAAGCGACTAAGCATTAACCGGTCTGCCTTAATAATACAAGCATTTAACCAAATTTACAATGCAATCCCAATTTAATTCCAGTTTTTCGTCAATAATAATGACGCAACTCATCCATCAACAAAATTCCTTGCCTTTATACAACGAAGCAACTACCTAATGGAATACTAAAGATTTCTGTGTTGTTCTAGTGTGTATAACGAGTCGAGTAGTTATTTCCAATGAATCTAAAAGTCGGCCTGAAATATAACAAGTTTACCTAAGGGCAAGTAAAGCAGTAGTGTCAGTCAGTATATAATGATGCCTGTTGTGTTTCCACTTTGGTGACAGCGGAAATATTACTCGCTTACTGACAGGCCCATATCCAGGATTCAGCCGGAAAGGGGTAGAGGCCGACCCAACATAAATTGGTCGATATCTCGGGAAATCCGTTAGGATAGCACGTAAATGCGCATTTTTCGACGTTTCTTAATATGCTCTATTCATTATGATCAAGGAAATCAAACTTTTCGGAAACATTTTCTCCTTACTCAAAATGCTAGAATGAGCCAAAATTATGGAAAATACATCATATCTGGCGCGAAGCGCCGAGATTCTGAAGATTTTACGTCAAAGACAGACAATTTTCCCCTCTCCGTGCATTATCTTACCTTACAAAACTTTCTCCCGGCCAAAAAAACGGGAGCAGCCCCACTAAATACGGCCCTACTTACTGGTATCTGCTCAGACAGATAAATCTATCCCGGCCTGCATCCAAGATTTTGTTTCTTAGATATAGTAAGAATCTAAGGGAACTATCTCTTGTACGGGTAAGGGGTCTGAATGCACGTACACCCCCAGCGGGGTCTGGTGCAGAGCCCCGAAAAATTTTAAAAAAAGGAGACTCTAATTTGAAGTCGTTATCTTGAATTTTTACAAAATCAACGGGATTTTGGTTCTAAGTTCATCCTAGAAATGATCAAAATTCATAAACAAATTCATAATCATCGCCGGAAAATTGCTGTCATTCTTGCTACATAAACAAAGCTCATTTTCTGCATTAAACCTGTGAAGAACAGAACATATTTTGATACAAAATACGCTTTAGGTTGTATAAAGAATAAAAATGAAGTGCTTAAACCACGCGCTTGGGAGTAAATAGACTGTAATTATACTTGAAAAATTCGATGCAAAGCACCGAAAATTTTTCGCTATTTCAGGCTAAAAAAGCAAAGAGGGAGTGGAGGAAAAAATCATTCTCGTATTCCCACTTTACTGCTTCGGCCTAGTGAAAGCGGAAGTAAAAGCAACTATTGACGTTTGAATTTTGAAACGAAGGAAAAACATCATAATGATGTGACACGCTCGAAAAGCACAATTTCCACGGTTGTTGAAATTTACAAAAATTCCGCTGTTATCTGTAGCTATTCCCGGAGGGCCGAGTCAAACCTCCTCCCTACCACTTGAGCACATAAAACTAAGCGCCGATAATAATAATTATTATCATAATACCTTATGCAGATAAACGCAAGGATAACAGGCACGGAGAAAAAAACATAGCAAATGTAAGGCGAATGTCATGGACACACAGGCAAATACCTAATTGAGCTCACGTGTGCACCATGCAGGCCCAAATCCAGGATTTTGTTTTGGGGTGGGGGCACAAACAAAATTTCTTTAAAACATAAAGGGGGACCAAAGGATGAATTTTAGTTTGCAAATTTTGCTACCCAGATACCTTAAATACGGTCAGAATCCAATGGAAATCATCTCTTTCAGCACTGAGGGTCTGCTCGAGTGGCGCATTCAAGCGCCACCAGCAGAGTCCGAGGCAGAGCCCCGAAAATTTTTTGTAAAAAGAGCACTTCAATTTTGAGTCATAAGTCGTTATGTTAAACTTTTTACGAAATCAGCCGACTCAGGGTATGAATAATTACTGCCAGAGGCAGTAATTATTTGCAGTCAACTGCAGGTAATATAGCACACAACGAAAAATTATATGCAGTCAAAAACCAGCGGCCTAGACTGCAGGTAATATAGCACACAACGAAAAATTATTTGCAGTCAAAAACCATTGGCCTAGCATGCAGGCAATATAAAACACAATATAAAATTATATGCAATCAAAAATCAGCGGCCTAGACTGCAGGTAATATAGCACACAATGTGGTATTATATGCAGTCAAGTTGAATGCTTATCGATATGGGAAGCTGGCGCTTCGCTCGCATTTAAACCTGTAGTAGATAGTTTTAGAAGGCACTTTTATTTGAGATGGTCTAGCAGATTTGCTTCCTCACTAAGGAATGTTTTTTTGCGCTGCACGGATAGCAGCCTCAATAGCTGCCCAGTCACCTATTAGCGCATGTTGATGGGCCAGCGTAAGCTCTGGTTCTGCTTGATAGATATTGAATAGCTGTTGCTGTTCTTGTCCTCATTCTGGGGCTCTGTTTTATTGCAGTGGAAATAAAATGCTTCGAAAATCTGTACGTACCAACAGGAAAGTGAGGTACATGCCTACGCTGTCTACATACTTTAATTTAGCCATTTTTTGCCCTTTTCTCGCGTTTAAATCTAATTTCATAGCTGGCTAAATAGCCATTGTGTCAAGTATTGGACATGATTCGACATCATAAGATTAGGTAATTAACTGTGATATTGCTAGTCTGTTTATTAAGATCTTATGCGCTCTGTTCGAACCATCCTGTAATTGTGCAATTATAAATTAATTCCGGATTGATCATATATGTGTGTATGTATGCCCAAGAGCTTACGCTGGCTCATTAACATGCGTTAATGGCAGACTGGGCAGCTATTGAGGCTGCTACCCATGCAGCACAAAAAAAGATTCCCCAGTGAGGATGCAAATCTGTCAGACCATCTCAAATAAAAGTGCCTTCTAGAACCATCTACTACAGGTTGAATTGCGAGCGAGGCACCAGCTTCCCCTATAGATAGCATTCAACTCGGCTGCATATAATATCACATTGTGTGCTATATTACCTGCAGTCCAGACCGCTGGTTTTTGACTGCATATAATTTTACTTTGTGTGCTATATTACCTGCAGTTGACTGCAAATGATTACTGCCGCTGAAAGGCGTACGACTGTCTGTATCAGCACGGATATCAACATATAAAAGGGTCATTCCATGTCAAGTGACCCAACGCTCCCAGTCAACCGTCTCCAATCTGCATGAAATTTTGCACAGAAGTAGCCCTTGGTCTCAAACTAAACTGGGCAAGATATTAGACTCTAATATGCTTTTGTTCAAAAGTTATTGGCTTTGGTCTACAGGGCCGCGCCGTATAACTTAATTTTTTGTAATCTGCGACCTTGAAAATGGTAGAAAAATATGTTTGTAGTAATAATTGGAAGCTTTTGATGAACAGCATAAATCCTAAAAGTGGCTCAAAATGGTGAATGTCGTAGTTATGATGTTTGAAGCAACGTAACTCTGTGAGTTTTGTATGGATTTGGTTTATTTCTTTTTTCCGCGTCTTTTAGTGACACAAAGTATCGTTTTTGCGCAATTGTATGGCATTTCTACCAGAATGGCGCAAAATCGGTTCACCACATCATATTCTTCAGGAAAATTTTCGAATTTATTACAGTAATAGTCACAGATTGATTCTGCGTAAAATGTGTAACCTGCGTAGAAGCAGACATGGAAAAGGAACAAAAATATATAATAATTCTTGTTGGAAAGAACACGCAGGTACGTCTACTATTACTTACTATTTAATGCACAAGCTTAAGGTACTCAATCTAAGCTTAGAGAATTAATGCATCGACATAGTATACTTAGAATTAGCGTCTTGTAATCACTTTTAAGCTTGTACAAATTCACTCAAAACCGAATGTCCCCAGATGCCCGATTTCTTTCTCGCACGATAGAGCAGCAATCAAGATTTTTGAGATTTTTTTACACCAAAAAGGCGATTCGAAAGTACATGTATGCACTAATAATTCAGCCGCATACGATGAAAGCCGCTTCTGATATATCTTAGTTCTGTGCCTAACCCTTTATTGGGGACCTCTAGGCCCGGTTTACAAATGAAGGGGTTGACTAAGCCTGGGGTTAAATAAATTCTAAGGTTATTTAATCCCTGGGTTAAGTTAACACCGGGTATAACTTTATTCCCGTTTTCCGAATGAAATTTAACCCCAGGGTTAAGTAACAGGGTTAAATTAACCCTCAGGGGTTAAATACTACGAGCAATCACTGCGCACATATTCGTGTAGCTATGCATTGCATTTGTGGTTCGGGCAGTTGATAGTTTACATTGTACACAAGTGATCGATATTTGAATAAATCTGAGCTTGAGCAAGCACAGTTCGCATCTATCACTGTTCGAATGTGCTATAGTCCGTTTCATTCAGCTTTGAGGATTATGAAAAAATTTAAAGTGCTCACGAAAGTGTTTTAAACTCATACGGCATATATGATTTTCTACAGTATATCGAGTCATGTGGAGATGTATGTCATTGCTAAGCCCTATTACTGTAGTAGAATTTTTAAGCGCTTTTGTAGCCTGATTCTTGCTAAAAATTTAAAATAAAACCGCAAAGTTAAATGAAACAGACTATAGTCCTTGCGATCGACAACACGGTTTGTCAACTGAGACGGATTGAAGGATATTCAGTCAATCGAGGATCTAGGATTTTCGTAAGGAGGAGGGGGCGACCGATACCCCGACTTTTTCCAAAACAGTCAAAAATTAGTTTAAAACCAGCTACTCACATGCAGATTAACGTTTTTTTGTTGTTTCATATTGTCTATTTGTGGTCAAATGATTTCTGGTGTAGAACTTTTACGAAAAATTTCACAATTTTTAACAATTTTGTGGGTAAACGTGCTTAAATTTCTTCAACTTTAGCTAAAACTCGGCGCGAGGCCAGGGAAAATTTGTGGAATTTTGACAAAAGACATTTAGAGACTTGAATAATTCTTTATTTCCTGTTTTTGTGCATTGGCGCGAAGCGCGAAATGTTTTTATAATTTATCCTAAAAAAATGTAAGAAAATTACAAAAATATGGCTTTCAGCTTTCATTAGGTGTTAAATGTGAGAAATTAAGGTTGTCGATGGCCAAAAAGTGTTGCAAAGTACATATCCATTCCTTATGTCGCTAACTATTTTAACCGATGGGAGGAGGGTGGTCGCCCCTCGCTCCCTCTTAAATACACTCCTGCATATATTACAATGGAATCATCAAACTCGGAATAGAACATGTATGATAAATCCTGAATAATCAGACTCAGAATTCAGATAATAAAAAATTTGGAACTGGACAATCGAAGATTTTATGATATTGGCAGTGTTATTTGAAACCTCAAAAATTCTGGAATCTGCGTTTCATTATGTAACGGGGGCGCCGCCTCCCACCGTTACGTGAGCAAAATTTTACCCGCACCGGTTTCCCGGATCTTCCGCTCTGATTCGCGTGTGTAGTACTAATCGACTACTCGGGCCCTTGCTCACAACTGCGCAAAGTATTGAATGATATGAGAAAGAATGAAACATCAACGTCACAGGTTAAACTTCAAAGTAGGCATTTCTAACCGTGTAGTAGCACTCCTGCTACACTCCTCCCCCTCTAGGAGAAAGCGTAAGCGCAGAAAACTCCAGAGAACGAACTCTGGGACCTCCAATATGTAACGGGGGCGCCGCCTCCCACCGTTACGTGAACAAAGTTTTACCCGCACCGGTTTCCCGGATCTTCCGCTCTGATTCGCGTGTGTAGTACTAATCGACTAATCGGGCTCTTGCTCACAACTGTGCAAAGTATTGAATGATATGAGAAAGAATGAAACATCAACATCACAGGTTAAACTTCAAAGTAGGCATTTCTAACCGTGTAGTAGCACTCCTGCTACACTCCTCCCCTCTAGGAGAAAGCGTAAGCGCAGAAAACTCCAGAGAACGAACTCTGGGACCTCCAATATGTAACGGGGGCGCCGCCTCCCACCGTTACGTGAACAAAGTTTACCCGCACCGGTTTCCCGGATCTTCCGCTCTGATTCGCGTGTGTAGTACTAATCGACTAATCGGGCTCTTGCTCACAACTGTGCAAAGTATTGAATGATATGAGAAAGAATGAAACATCAACGTCACGGGTTAAACTTCAAAGTAGGCATTTCTAACCGTATAGTAGCACTCCTGCTACAATTGTATATCGAATATATAACTTGCAGTTAGTTTCATTTATCTATGAGGTTCTACAGTATACCGAGTTATGGGGAGATGTTCGCCATTAAAGCGCATTACTGCATCAATATTTTAATCCACTTTTGTAGCCTGATTCATCCTGATTAAATTTAAATGAAAGCCGCAAAGTTAAATGAAAAAGACTAAAATTCAATTCACTTATCTCACAATAGCATAAAATTTAAAGCTATTCAGAATTCTTATACACACTAGACCGTGTGCGACCAATACAGTTTGCAGAAATAAAACATTAACTTTGATAGGACAAATCAAGGAAAGTAAACCCTCAACAATTTAACCCTTTCATTCGGAAACCTGAGATAAGTACTGATATCAAATGCATATTATATACAACGCACTTACCCCCAAGGGTTAAGTTAACCCCAAAGGGTTGAAATTAAGCGTCGAGGGTTAAGTTAACCCCTTCATTCGAAAAGTAAGAATAAATTCCCTCACCTCGACAAAATTTATCGAATTAAACACCGGGGTTAGCTTAACCCCTTCATTCGGAAACCGGGCCCTGAACTATAAAAGCAGCTGGTAATGCAGAAAAATGTCCCCTTTGGTGCGGCCCTCAATAAGTGTATATCCTTTTTTGGAATGGCCCTCAAAAAGTAAATGCCCTATTGAAACACAAGGACACGTAAAAGCCATGTTTGTTAGATGAGCCCTGGACATGACTAATATGCTTTGACAGCCACATTGGATGAGGTTTATAGTCTACTAGCTGCGCTACCCGGCGTTGCCCGGGCTGAACTTAGGCCTGATAAGTATATGGAATTGAGATGTCTCTTCTATTTTTTATTTTTCGGGACTTCTGATGTTTTTTTGGGATATTTCTATATAAAAAATTATTGGCAAAAAACTATATTTAATTTTTTGATTTTTTTAAATGTTTTTTGTCAACCATTTATTTTTTATCAAAACCATATTTTTGACGTTACCGAATAGTTTTGAAAATTCTTTAGCCAAAATCATATTTTTGATGTTTTGGGATGTTCTTTAAATTTTTTCGGTCAAACCTATAAAATTGGATGTTTTGGGATGCTTTGGAAAATTTTTTGGTCAAGCCATATTTTTGATTTTTTTAAAATTTTTTATTTGTTGTAGCAAAGGATGTCATATATCACGTGATATCTTATATCACTCATATGTTATAGCAGAGGGTATCTGCTGTCTTACATCACTGCATGTTATGGCATGGACAGGGTATCTTACATCATTGTACCGTATAGCATAGCCCATCTTGTAGCATTATGTAGGCAATATTACGTCCGATCATATATTATAACGCACGCAGCGGCAAAAGTAACGTAACCCGAAAACAGTGTAAACTGTTTTCGAAATTTGGCAAAAAATCGGCTATATCCCGAAATCTGCCATGCTTAAGCGTAGGGACACCTACGCTTCCCCTCTGTACAGGGTGCATGGCTGGGGTCGGTGAAATTCAAATGTCGCTACCACACCCCCAGCCGGTAGGCCGAGCTCGGGCCATATCGTCAGCCCACCAAGTGTTATGGGGCCGGAGCCAACCCCGGACATGCAAACATACTTTCACAAATATATAGTAGACTTACTGAGCTACCCGACGTTGCCCGGGCTGAACTTAGGTCTGATAACTATACGGAATTGAGATGTCTCTTGTATTTTTTATTTTTCGGGACTTTCGATGTTTTTGGGATATTTTTAAAAAATTGTAATTAAAAACCATATTTTATTTTTGGATTTTTTAAATGTTTTTTGTCAACCATTCTTTTTGATCAAATCCATATTTTTGACGTCACAGAATGGTTTTGAAAATTATTTAGGCTAAAATCATATTTTTAAGGTTTTTGGATGTTCTGGTAATTTTGTTCGTCAAACCCATTATTTTTGATGTTTTGGGATGTTTTGGAAAATTTTTTTGGTCAAACCAAATTTTTGATGTTTTAAAATTTTTTTATTTGTTCCAGCAAAGGGTGTCATATATCACGCGATATCTTATATCATTCATATGTTATAGCAGAGGGTATCTGCTATCTTACATCACTGCATATTATGGCACAGACAGGGTAGCTTACATCATTGTACCGTATAGCATTGCTTATCTTGCAGCATTATGTAGGCTATATTACGTCCGATCTATGTTGTAAGGTACGCAGCAGCAAAAGTAACGTAACCCGAAAACAGTGTAAACTGTTTTCGAAATTTGGCAAAAAATCGGCTATATCCCGAAATCTGCCATGCTTAAGCGTAGGGACACCTACGCTTCCCCTCTGTTACAGGGTGCATGGGTGTGGTCGGTGAAATTCAAATGTCGCTACCACACCCCCAACCGGTAGGCCGAGCTCGGGCCATATCGTCAGCCCACCAAGTGTTATGGGGCCGGAGCCAACCCCGGACATGCAAACATACTTTCACAAATATATAGTAGACTTACTGAGCTACCCGACGTTGCCCGGGCTGAACTTAGGCCTGATAACTATACGGAATTGAGATGTCTCTTGTATTTTTTATTTTTCGGGACTTTCGATGTTTTTGGGATATTTCTAAAAAAATTGTAATTAAAAACCATATTTTATTTTTGGATTTTTTAAATGTTTTTTGTCAACCATTCTTTTTGATCAAATCCATATTTTTGACGTCACAGAATGGTTTTGAAAATTCTTTAGGCTAAAATCATATTTTTAAGGTTTTTGGATGTTCTGGTAATTTTTTTCGTCAAACCCATTATTTTTGATGTTTTGGGATGTTTTGGAAAATTTTTTTGGTCAAACCAAATTTTTGATGTTTTAAAAATTTTTTATTTGTTCCAGCAAAGGGTGTCATATATCACGTGATATCTTATATCATTCATATGTTATAGCAGAGGGTATCTGCTATCTTACATCACTGCATATTATGGCATAGACAGGGTAGCTTACATCATTGTACCGTATAGCATTGCTTATCTTGCAGCATTATGTAGGCTATATTACGTCCGATCTATGTTGTAAGGTAAGCAGCAGCAAAAGTAACGTAACCCGAAAACAGTGTAAACTGTTTTCGAAATTTGGCAAAAAATCGGCTATATCCCGAAATCTGCCATGCTTAAGCACAGGGACGCCTCCCGCTTCGTCCCCGTGGTGCATGGATGGGGTCGGTGAAATTTAAATGTCGCTACCACACCCCCAACCGGTAGGCCGAGCTCGGGCCATAACGTCAGCCCACCAAGTGTTATGGGGCTGGAGCCAACCCCGGACATGCAAACATACTTTCACAAATATATAGTAGTTTAGTTAGACTAGCTGAGCAACCCGGCGTTGTCCGGGCTGAACTTAGTTCTGATAACTATATGGAATTGAGATGTCTCTTGTATTTTTTTATTTTTCGGGGCTTTTGATGTTTTTTGGATATTTCTAAAAAAAATTGTTGGTTAGAAGCATATTTTTTTTTTAAATTTTTTTAATGTTTTTGTCAACCATTTTTTGATCAAATCCATATTTTTGACGTCATAGAATGTTTTTTTAAAAATTCTTTATCCAAAATCATATTTTTGATGTTTCGGTATGTTATGGAAATGTTTTTGGTCAAACCCATATTTTTGATGTTTTCGGATGTTTTGGAAAATTTTTCTGGTCAAACCATATTTTCGATGTTTTAAAAATTTTTTGTTTATTGTAGAGCAAAGGGTGTCATATATCACGTGATATCTTATATCGCTCATGTGTTATAACAGAGGGTATATCCTATCTTATATCACTGCATGTTATGGCACAGACAGGGTATCTTATATCACATCATTGTATTGCATAGCATTACCCATCTTGTAGCATTATGCAGGCTATATTGCGTCCGATCCTATGTTGTGACGCACGCAGCGGCAAAAGTACAGTAACCCGAAAATAGTGTAACTTAATTTATGCCGCTTGAATCATACAGAACAGACAACCTCATTCCGGCGCGAAGCGCCAGAAAGTTTTTGAAATCCTTAACTCTTTTATCTTTTTTGTCCTCTGGCGTGCTCAAACGCTCTGCAGGGTCCGGGGCTAAGCCCCGAAATTGATGAACTCCTTGCAAGAAACTTCTGTGCTAAAATGCGTTTTTGTTGTTACCGTTTTCAGGCCCGTTTGCGACCTTCTTATTAACAAGGTGTAGTTCAGAAAACAGAAAATGCGCAAAAACATAAGAAAATTTGGCTATACCTTTTATTTAAAATAGGATTATGCGTCCTTGTAAACAAACACAAACAAAACAGAGAATAGACAAACTGGTACGCAATTTTCGCACAGTTACTATTATGCTCAACAAGCATCCCTAGTTTATTAACGAACAAATAACGCATTCAATCACCTAAGTGATGTGAAGTGCTGGTTTATTTCAGCTGATTGAAGCTTTCTGAAAAATTTCGGCGGGGGGCATGTGCCCCCAATGTCTTCCCTGGCTACGCCTATGCATACGTCGTGCTTTTAGTAATAAACTAAATTGTTTTCCGCTGGAAAAAATATTAATGTCCTACGATTTATAATCTCTGAACTGATCATTTGCGTTAGTGCCCCTGTCTTTTGTTTATTAATTAATAATTACAGCTTTATTATTGATATGAGATTTCATAATAGAAGTATCTGTACTCAGTTCTGTTGTTCTCTATTAGGAAATATAATAACAAATGTCCGACAGACGTGATAATATAATGTATTGAAGCGTAACTCGTTCAGTACCTTGATTAACAAACAATTATTCTTTTTTGGTTATTTGTCACTTGACCCTTCG
Source organism: Mermis nigrescens (assembly GCA_036768485.1). Lineage (NCBI taxonomy): Eukaryota > Metazoa > Nematoda > Enoplea > Mermithida > Mermithidae > Mermis > Mermis nigrescens. Next base: position 54,344 of record JAVLUZ010000192.1, read on the forward strand.
ATGATTCTAACCAACCGCGTAATTCACTTATTGCTTCTCATTCGAGTAAACGGAAGAGGAGGCTGGAAACTTCGTTGTTTATGAGATTCTAGTTAGATTAGGTACTTTTACAGTTCAAAGAGCATATCGCACGAAAATGTATTATCGACTAAGAAAGCTGCCAAACACGTTAAATCAAAAAACCTAATCCAAGTGTGATGTGAGCCTTATAATGAAATATTGGAGGATTTTCAGTAATCAAATTCATTTCAAAGTCATTATATTTACTCAGGCGTTGTTAAATCAGTTTCTTAGTCGCCAAATTTAATAAAATGTAGCTAATGACTAAAATTTGCAATATGTGATTTATAAATACACAAGTCACCAAGAGCTAAACATTTTACAGAGATTCCACAACTGTTGCTCATTTTCAATGCGTTATGTCGTAAAAAGTGTGTTGCATACAACCTGATAATATTTCTTAGTCAAATGTTTATTGTCCAGACCAAAACTTTTTGCGGGTCCAATATTTTAAAAACTTAAGAAAAAATCAATAGTGTATGGTACGGGCAAGACTAAATCATCGACGCTGTTTGTTACAAACTGTGGCGTCATAAAGAACATAAAAAAACCAAACATTTTCAATCTGGAATTCTGAGAGTCAGATTGCAAGGGTCTTCTCTGCCACTAAGCCACTGGGGACTTGAACGATATTTGGCTTTTGGATATATTTCAATGTAATTAAGTACTAGTCTAGTCGTTAACATCAAATGATATCGATGATTTCAAATGAGATTGTATATTAGGCAGCACCAAATTTGTTAACTTTTCATTGTGGGCTCCTGGCTTTTAAAGGATACAAATGATCTAAATTACACATCGGATACAGAATGGTCGAAAATGGGAGGGCTTATAAATCCTGATTTTTACTTTTCATGTATAATGCTAGGGTGGATTTTGGAGGGTTTGGGAGAATTACGTATGTAGGCAGGCATGTCCCCTATTAACAACTAGCGTTGTCAGAGTTAGTAAATTACAATAGAGTTAGTGTTCACCCATTTCAAAAAAGTTAATATGGTTAGAGTTAACTCTAAGCCTACTTCTAAAAAAGACTTAACCCATTTAAAAGAGTTATTTATTTGATTTGCAAAGCATGCGCTTTAACACTCAAAAAACTGTCTCAAAACAGACTAAGATTTTAAATTTTGCATTTTTATTAAAGCTGCTTCAATGAAAAATTCCCATTTGAAGTCAGCAAACCCCAAGTTACATTGCAACCACATCAGAATCCGCCAGCCAGACCCCCACCCCGGAAATTGATTTTTCTGAATTTTTTCGTTTTTCCTGCAATTGGATGCCGATGCATGAAACTCATTGAGAAACGCCAAAAACCAGTGTTTGTGTCCTACCATAAATAATTAGGCACTTTTTGAATTTAAAAATTTTTAGAACCCAGAATTTTCAAGCCGCCCATGTATGCTTGCATGCAATGCAACTTACAAGGATCGAAAAATGTATGAATGTCTGCAGTCTGCAAGTATGTAACTTGTAGGACCTAGCTGGGTATATGTATTGCTGCATATACCTAGTATTCAGACATTTCAGTGTACATGCTAGCAGACCTAGTACGTAGTACCTATGTAATTAAAAGCCTGAGATACCACCATAGGTGGGCAGCACCAAAATTCTGGGGGGGGGTGAAAAAATTTTCAAAGGTCAAAAAATAGTCTTAAAAGTGGTCGTATGGCGAAATAAACACAATTTTTCGACGTTTCTCATCAAGCTCTATCCAATGGCATCAAAAAATAGCTAAAAAGCAAAAAAAATTCAAAATTTGAATTCTGGGGGTATTTTGATTTCTGGGTGGGGGAGGGGGGGGTGTTTCAACTTCTGGGGGTGCATACTCCCCGAACCCCCCACACCCATGTATGGATACCACGTTCAAGCAATTCGAATAGAATAATTATAAGACAAAGACAATATAACAATAGGACAACTCATCGCAAATTAGACTTAAAAAAACACTTGAAATTCCAAAGTTTTATCACTGTGATAGTGACGGTTTTTGTTCAACTTACTCACCCTTTTTTAACCCTTACTCCCTTATTAATTCAAAGAGTTAAGGTTTACTCCGATGGTCACTAACTCACCCAAAATAGGGTTAACTCTATTGCAAAGGCTATGGGTTAACCCTATTTTGGCTTGAGATAGAGATAACTCTGACACCACTATTAACAACTAAGCGATTTTATCAGGTTTGCATATAGAAAAATGGGCAGAGTACATATGTATGGTTGCATTTACAAAGTCATGGTCGCAAAGCTGCAACCATGACTTTGCATACAGTAAAAAAATTGCATCTGATTTTGCGGATATCCCATAATAAAAGGTTAATGGCAAAGAAAGTTGTAAATTGGTAGCAAGGCTAAAAACCATATTTTTCGTTTCAATGAAACACGATAACAACTAATTATTCATCCCCAAACTGAGATGCCAACTACGTACGGAGCAAAGCCTAATTGAGGTGTTCAACTCAAGTTGCAAGTAAAAATATCTAAAACAAATCGCTTCTTAAAATTTGTTGCTTTGTCAGAAATGAAACAAACTAAGCTGCCGCCAATGTTATTCTTAAATTAGCGATTGTATCCATGAGAAATAAGTCAAAAAAATTTTTTCCCACCGTGAATTTAGTTTTTTGTGTTTTTAATGCTAATGACTAAGAAATGCTGATAAATGATATTTCCTCAGCCCTACCACCATTTCTCGACCCTTTGAATTTTGAATTTTCCGTAACATTGTAGACTCCAGCATAGTCCTGCTTATGTATCGGCTGTAATCAAATCTTGATAAAGCTGGGTGTAGGCAAAAGAACTGAGGTTTTTAACTTGAAACTAAGGGCAATTTCGCAAGAAAACGAAAATAGGAAAATGAAGAGCTGACTTTGAATCTGTGTACTCAGTTGCATGAGTGAGGTTCATCCAGAGCACTTTTTTAGCCAAAATGGTCTCAAAAGCTAGGTATAATGCTCAAAATAGGCTCAAAAACGGTAGGGCGCAGTTTCTGAAAATTTTCCGGCGCTTTTATTCAAGATTTTTCATTTCACCTCGAGCAGTGTTGTTCTTTGTTACGTTATTATGTTCTCTGAATTTTAATTCTATTCTCTATTCATCGTGTTCTTCCAGCGTAAGTATGCCAACCACTAATAACTCACACAATAAGTCGAACATGCTTGACGGTGATTGCAATGAAGACGACCACCTATTCAACCTGATTGGAGGCGTCATCATTGAAATATCCTCCATATGCGGCATAACGGGCAACTTATTGTTCCTGATGACGTTGTGCTGGGCCAAAAATTTCAAACGAGATCCAGCCATTCTATTCATCGTCAGTTTGATAGTCGCTGATATTGGTCATCTATCAATTATGGTTACTCACGTTGGGCTCGAAAAGCTTGTCGTCACTTGCCTTAATTGGGGCGTTTTTGAGCAAATCGTCGATTTTTTAAGCGTCTTATTCTGGTACGCCACATTGCTCAATTTACTGTTTATTTGCACCAGCCGGCTGATCGCAACTCGTTGGCACAAGCAGTTCAAGCGATTTTTCACCGTACGACGAGTAAATTGGCTCATTTTCACCAGCTGGTCCTTCGCGTGGATCGTCAGCGTCTTACCCCTGATGGGCGTCTGTTGCGCCGTCATTTTCGACATACACGTCGATGAGGCCGAAGTGTTGGAGGAGAAGAAACGCCGTAATATTTTAAAGATAATCACTTTTGTGGCTAGTGGTATATTGACCGTTTATACGCTGGTAGTGTATGGTAGCATCATTAAATATTTGCTCCGCCGAAAAACTCAAATTGAGCCACTCCGAAATACCGCTAATCTTGCAGTTATTGGCACAATGGAAGTGCCAAATGGCGGAAATAATAATCGTACCGGGATGAATGTCAGAAGCGATTATTTCAAGGCGAGAAACGCCAAATTGAGCAAGCAGCTAATGATCGTTTCGGCCATCTTCGTCTTGTTGTGCGGCTCGTGGACCCTGAATCTCATTTTTCGTTCGAAATTGACTGTTTCGATCGAGCAAGTGATGTACATAACGAATTCGAGCATAGCCCCACTACTTTTCTTCCTCTTTGTCGATCACGTTCGCAGAGATTTCTTCATTGCGGTCAAAAGAATTTTTCATTAATATGTTTGGGTTAAGCTTAAATTTTGAATGCGGCATGAGAGAGGTTCCTTTCTAAAATTCAAAACTGAAAAAAGTTTTGAAAACCTTAGTCGCGACTCGCGAGCATAGGTGGCAGCACCGAAATTCTAGGAGGGGGTGAAAAAATTTCTTAGGGGTGAAAAAATTTTCAAAGGTCAAAAAATTATGTTAAAAGTGGTCGTATAGTGAAAAAACAACATTTTTCGACGTTTCTCATCGAGCACTATCCAATAGCATCAAAAAATTGCTAAAAAAGCAACAACAAAAATTTTCAAAAATTGAATTCTGAGGGTGGGAATATTTTTATTTCTGGGGGGGAGTATTCCAACTTCTAGGGGTGCATACCCCACGCCCACGTGTTGTTGCGAGCTAAACTATTCTTTCTTTAACGTTTTTGTAAATCCTCATCTCTCATTTAATCATTTAAAATTTTGAAAATGTATACTTTATATAACATTATTCATAATTTCTTACAGCTATAACGCGCTGCCATCAAAACATTGCAAAAAATGCAAGTAAGATAGGAATTATGGAGTCTTGTTCAAAATATTGATTACTGAGGCGGTCTAAACGAGGCATATTCAAAAAATGGGAACAAATAAGATGAAAATGAGGTGAAATGTAAAAAATTATTTCATGCACCTAAAATTGACCATAAAGTGTCAAGTAAAACGTCTTTATGCCATTTTAACTTTAGCATTAATTTTTATGGACATTGCATATTATAAATAATTCTCCGAATGATCCCTTTTCATATCTGTTTTGATCCCAGACACAATATGCTGTGCGTCCATCCTACTATTTCAAACACCTCCTACCTAGTCGCTCAACCGACCAATCATCATGTGCAAAATGGTAAGAGAGCTGACAAGACCATAATTATTAACCTGTTTGGAAGGAAGCTATTCATATCCAGGATGGGAGTGTATCATACAGAAGTAGACACAAGGATTTCGAAAAGCGTTGGCATTGGTACGAACAACTTGCTATGAAACAGTCACATTAATTGCACGGCACGGATTTCTTAGCTTAAAACACTTGTACTTTTGGTAGGCTTGGCTTTTCTTGTTTTAGGCATTCGTATTTCTAATTACAATTTAATATGTAGATCACATTTTAGTAACGTGGCAACCATACGTGGGCAGCAAGAAAATTCTGAAGGGGGGGGTGCAAGATTTTTCAAAGGTCAAAAAATGGCCTAAAAATGGTGGTGTGGCGAAAAAATACCATATTTCGACGTTTCTCATTGAGTACTATCTATTGGCATAAAAAAATTACGAAAAAAACAAGAAAAATTTACCATCCTACGCATAGGTGTGGCGGGAAGGCATTGTGTAACAAACTCGTTACACTTTGCATCGAGTTTATAGGTTTCAGGAGAATTAGGCGGATTACCAAGTAAGTGATCTGATCTATGTAATTTATATGAAGAATTGCGCGCACATGATTGCTTTTTAAAGTCATTAGAGCTAAACGATAACCACAACTTTGCATGATGTGGTTGAGGAAAATAACGCCCGATTCATAGATGGACTAGCTTAAGGGTAAAACGACTAAGGAATTACCTAAATTTGTACAGCAATCCTATCGAAATAGCGTTGGCACCGTTAACGAAATCGTTAACGATTTTCTTCGTTTGCGAAGCATTTTTGGGGCTCGTTAACGCCTAAGGCGTTATTTTTAGCCAAGACGTTGCCGTTAAAGCTGACGTCGTTATTTGAAATAACGACATTGTTTCACATAGGTTTAGGTATAAACGTTGAGAATTTTTGAAAGTAAGCCGACGAATTACGATAGATACATATCAAATCGATGCTATAATCGCAATCTGCTCAGCTTATTATCGGAGATATAATCGCTAAATTTGAGGTTTTTGAATAAATTTAAAGTGCCTACAAAAGTGGTTTACAGTAAGAAAATAGTTGTGATATCCTACAGTATATCGAGTTATGGTGATACGCTTGCTATTGCTAAACCGCATCAATGCATCAAAAATTCAAAGCACTTTTATAGCTTTATTCATGCAGATTAAATTCAAGAAAACCGCAAATTTAAATGAAACAGACTAACGTTCCAAAGTTTATGCCCGAGCTTGTGTGAAACAGACTACGAGTATAAATCTTTATTGGTTGATTAACAGACTTTTTGTTCACAATGCTAAGATCATGTTTTTGATTTTACTGAGCGTAGCTTGGTGAAAACTCAGGTTGTCTGACACCACAGGTGGGCAGCACAAAACTTTCTGTAGGAGGGTGAAAAAATTTTCAAAAGGTCAAAAAATGGTCTTAAAAGTGGTTATATGGCGAAAACACACCATTTTTCGACGTTTCTTATCTGAAGCACTATCCAATGGCATCAAAAAATCGCTAAAAAGCAAAAAATTCAAAAATTGAATTCTGGGGGGTATTTTGATTTCTAAGGGGGGGGGTTGTATTTCAACTTCTGGGAGGTGCATACCTCCCAGCACCCTCTCCCCGCCCATGTGTGTCTGACACTTCATAATGCTCAACTCATGAGGAAATAAGTTGCTTTATTTAACAAAATCTGTTTCGTAATTGGCCATGTAGGAAAGCGATTCCCATTTCAGCGCGCTTCGATAGCACACTTCATTAGGATGTTATTGTTATTGAGTTCATTTATGTCAAAAATTATTTCTTAAACTTCAAGTTGAATTTTTGGCCTTGAGGAGATCACATATGTACGTATAGGTACCTATTCCAAGTACGTGGTACTTGTGTTTGTAAAGCTGAATGTGTGTAAGCTGAGTGCATCTACAATATATGTAGCTATAGAATTATACATGGGCAGCGCCTGAAGTCCGGGGTTCAAAAATAAAGGTAAAATTAGTGCCAGACAACTATTTTTATTATAAGTACGCGCTAACGCGCTACCTATGATAATTATAGAGGCAAGGAACACTGTTTTCCGTTTGTTAGCAGTCTATGGACATCAGAAACTTGCGAGCAACAAAAAAATTGAAAATTTAATTCCGGGGGCTTTTTCCACTCTTAAAATTAAGACGTCGTTTCTTCCACACCCAAATATAGCATGACAAGCAAGAAAAAATGCTCCTATGGAGCAAAAAAGGTGAATATACTTGGATATCTGTATTCTTGAGGATGTAAAGGAGGGGACTAGGAAAATTTCCCTATGCGCGCAAAAGCCGTAAGAATGTACTAAACGGTTAGACTTCCACTGACGCAAAAATCAAAGTACGTTCTGCGGCTTATGCCTGTTTCCGTAGACTGAATTGAGTTGGACTGGAGGTGTAAAGTTTACTTTGATAATCTTGTTTTCCATCTGAGCATTGTGGAAGTTAGTGTTGTAAAGGATAAGGATTTTTTGCAAGATAAAAGATAAAGATAAAGTTGAAATTTTAAAATCAAGAAGATAAGATAAAGATAAAGATAAAGATAAAAAATTAAGAAAGATAAATTTGCAAGATAAAGGAACCAAAAATATAAACATAAAGATAAAGTATAAATATGGTCACCTGGACGTATAGTTTGTTTCACATGACTTTGTGCATAAATTTTAAGAATTTTCATCGACAGGAAGTCGAGTGTTGCGATAATTATATATCAGATCGATGCTATAATCGTAATCTGTCAAACTTATTGTCGGAGATATTTTCAAAATTTATGACCGAAGTTGTGTGAAACAGACTATAGGAGATTGATGTATGTAATCTACTATATATTTTTGAAAGTTTGTTTGTTTGTATGTATGTTCGTATGTTTGTGCCGGGTTGGCTCCGGCCCAATGAAATTTGGTGGGCTGATATTTTGGGCCGAGGTCGGTCCAATCGGGGAAGGAGCCGTAGCGACATTGAAATTCGACCAATCACAGCCGTTCACCCTATGCAGTAGTGAAGCGGCGTATCTTCCCGTGCTATAAGTATAAACTTTTTCGGGAGATGAGCGATTTTTCAGGTACCAAACCGTGTTAACAACGGTTAGTCAACTCCACGTTGTAAGCATAGTCGTTTTACACCCACCCACCAATGTGTTATGCAGGATGCCCTCCTACGTTTACCATTACGAAACCTCAGTATTGCGGGTTTGACCGAATAACGCAATAACATACCCGTTTAAATAGGACACGGTATAACATAACCAATGCTATAAGCAATGCAATGCTATAAGATAGGACACGGTATAATATATCCAATTCTATAACATGCACAATGCAATAAGATAGGACATGATATAACATATCCAATGCTATGAGATACCTAATGCTTAGATGACACGGTATAACATATAAGATACCCAATGCTACAAGATGGGACACGGTGTACCTTACCCAATGCTATGAGATAGGATACTGTATAACATACCCAATGCTAACATACCTAATGCTACAAGATAGGATACGGTATAGCATACCCAATGCTATAAGATACCTAATGCTATAACATACCCAATGCCATAAGATATGACACGGTATAAAGTACCCAATGCTATAGCATACTCAACGCTATAAGACAGGGCACGATGAAACACGAACATTATGGAAATTTTCTTGAAACATCAAAATTAAGGATTTTTAAAAACATCAAAATTATGGATTTTTTTATAAAACATCAAAATTATGGATTTTTTAAAATAACATCAAAATTATGGATTCTTTTTAAAAAAAACATGGAATTTTTTTAAAAAACATCAAAATTATAGATTTTTTTAAAAACATCAAAATTATGGATTTTTTAGAATCACATCAAAATTACGGATTTTTTAAAATAACACCAAAATTACGGATTAATAAAAAAAACATCAAAATTATGGATTTTTCCAAGAAACATCAAAATTATGGACAGCTCATCTAGTGTGCAATAAACGAGAGTGGGTGATGCAAAACTGCCAGGTGAATGCCCTAACTTTTACACCTGAGGTCAAAGAGATGATAGGCATTAAGCACACATAAATGTAAGTTTGGGGGTTTACCTGTGATAATCTGACTGACCCATGTACTACTACTACTGGCTGACAGCAAGTCACTTCTTTCTTTTCATAAGCATCAAAACCCTGCTATGTGCGCCTGTACAAAGTATATATGTACATAGTCTGTTTCCTTCATCCGAGAGCTTTTTCAGTGAATGTTTTTGAAGGCTCTAGTAACCCCTTCTTTCTAATTTACTGTAGGTCGCTAGATCTCACTGTGGCTACATAGCAAAGAAGGGTTTTTTAAATAACATTCTCGCGGCATAATTTATTCGCATCTTCCATCAGATCGATCAACTTACAGATAAAAATTGCGCATTCAGCTAATCCTTAGTTGACACTTTAAACACAATAGATCAAGATGTTAAGAAACACCGCGAACTCCCGCATAGCTCAGTGATAAATAGTCTGCTTGTCGTTAAAGCAACCCAGGTTCGATTCCAGCCGATAGCTTTTTGTTCAGCGCACTTACTGTAGTATGTTCCAGCATTGATTAAACGCCTAAATTAAATTTATGTGGGCGGATTAGCGCATTAAAAATGGAGGAATCTCAGCCACTTGCCCTCACTGAGCTGATCTGCCGAATTACAGTAATTGGTCTTGTTTTGCTTACTGCAGCCCATAAAAATTTACTAAAAAGCTCTTCAACAAATGAAACAGACTATATTTACAGCAGTTATTGATTTCTTTCAAAATTCTCTATTTTTCATGGGCTTAGACTTGGATTAACGTGAGTTAGTAACTGTAGGAGTTACTACTAACGTGGGTGCTAGTAGTAGTAGGTACTCCTGCTAACATCGGTATCACTCCTGCTTACTCAGGTCAATATACAGGCATTACTTTGGGCTGCACGCCGTGGAGTTTAAACAATCATTTTCTTGTATTACAGTAAAACTTAAATGCGTCTAAATGTATTTCACGTCAAACCTGCATTTTGGATTACGTGCTAACTTATGTACACAGTTTATCTTTTTTAGCAAATAAATTCCTATTAAAAAGATAAAGATAAAGATAAAGATGGCTATGATTTTTTCAAAAGATAAAGATAAAATAAAGAAATCGTCAAGATAGAGATAAAGATATCTTTATCTTTATCTTTATCTTGCTAAAAAGATAAAGATAAAGATATCTTTTACAACACTAGCGGAGGTAAGGTTTCGTGAAATAAGTTATAAATCAATTGTTTAACAAACATGAAAGCTTTCCAATTGTTCTTTGCGAAAAAGGGAAAAATGTTTTGTGACTAAAACTTGATTTTTCGCAGGCCACAGAATATACTTCGATTTTCGCGTTGAAATCTAAGTGTTCAGCACATTCTTACGGCTTTTGTGCGCATAGGGAAATTTTATCTTCCCCTCCTTTTACATCCTTAAGAATAAAGAAATCCAAGTATATTCACCTTTTATGCTCCATCAGCATTTTTGTTGCTAGTATTCTACTTTTTCTTAGCGTGATTTTGTCCTTAAACACTGCATTCTCATTACAAAAAAAGCAGCCTAAACTAACCTTAATCAGAGGAAAAACCTACGTAAAAGTCCCCGTTGGATCGATTTAAAAATTAGCATGAAAATTTTCTCAATGTATTTCAAACTAGAAATGTTCGAGGAAGGTGAAATCCAGAGCTTGCATAAGCAACGATTAAACAATGTTTACTCTTATGTTGAACAGTTTATAGCTTCAATGTCAAGTGTTGACATTGTAAGAAAGATAACAACGACGGAAGTCTGGAAATTTTTGAATTAAAATTTACGTTCATGACGTTACTAGCCTAATTAACGTAAAATCCTGAATCGATAGAAACAGCAAGCGAAAGCCAGGCACCGCCAAAAATTGCACGCAATTGAACAATGCTCGAGAAAGCAACAAAAATTAGTAGTCGAGCAAGACAACATGAAAAAATTTAAGAAAGACGAAAAGAAAGAAGAGTAAAGAAAATAAAAAGAAAATTTACGAGCCGCATATATTCCAAAAATGAATAGACATAAATTTTCACGGATTTTAACATGAAAAAACATTGGAATCAGTTTCATAAATACAAAGCATAAGAATTATTATTATGAAAAAGAACAAATTTGCAGGCATTATTCTGAAAAATGTTTCTCATTCAAGTTAGCCTTCAAACCAGTGCATGTTTGAGAATATAAATGATTAAAGATGAGTCGAAAATCGTTGAAATATAAAGTGATCAAGAATATGCAATATGGAGTTAAATATTGGCATTAGCAAACGTGCATAATTTAAACTTCACCTCTTCACAGCTCAACTAACACCGGCTGTAGAAAAGTTCAAAGGTCAGATTCGTTATTATGACGTTACGGAGATCATTTTAAAAAATGACCATGCCCTAATGCTCTAGGCGGAAACGTGCTTCTCAGTGTAAACTTTACACTTGCGCTAATAATGCAATCTTGGGTATATAGAAACAAAATAAACTATGATGCGTAACGCTAAGGTCAGGGGACATTTTAAGCATAATCAGCAAGTTCCTCCTACTTAGCGGAAAAGCCAAAGAAATTTCTTTTTCATCTCGAACCTTTACACTAAAACGATCACAAAGCAAGAAATATTGCGTCAAAAAAGAAAAGAATTTTTTTGGTTTTGAGATATTGTAACTTTCTACATTATTAAACCAGTTGGACTGCACAGAAATCAAAATTGAGTTAGATAAGCTGTAAGACACGCAATGATTGAAAAAAACACGTATACTTTACACTTTTGTGTAACAACCATTGAGTGAAAAGAAAATTTTGACTTCAGATTCGTAATCTGCGATTCAGGGGAAATCTTTTTAAAAGATTGGCCCTTCGCAACTCATTTAATTTTTTGGTTTACACTTTACACGCTCATTGCTAACTCGGTATTGAGTGTAAACAAAAAATCAACATCGAGTTTTTCAATTATCTATCGATTAGAAAAAACCGCACCTCCTAGGTGTGTACCGAAATTGCTGTGAGGGGGACGCAAAATTCGCTCTCGCTGTGATAGCACATGATATAACTTTTACAATATGATTTTGATTGTTTTAATCTTTTCTTCGAAAAAGCCTTCATGCGTGTGTATCCGGTCCGGGAGCGGTTTTATTGGAGATCAAGAAAAGCGTCGAAATTTTCTGGACGTAGTGCTTAAACGTAAAGAAATTTTACCAAACTAACTCTCTCGATGTCTCGAAAATCATTATAGCAGTAATGAAGACATTTATTGCTGCGAAAACCTTACAGAAACTAAGGAATATTGCTTCCAGACAGCTAGGAAAGTAAATGCCATTAATAGACATTATCTGGCGCGAGGCGCCGGAAAAATTTCAGAATTAAAGTAAGATCAATGATGGCGAAAAATCATCATAAATTACATATCCATTCGTTACCTCGCCAACTATTTTAGGATAAATGCCCCATCCCCCGTTCCTTTAATTCGCCCGTACCACCGCTAAGGATAAAACTGTATCAGATCAGAAGCCACTTTTGTAGCCTAAAATTCAGTGAATAAGATATAGAACAAATGAAGCAGACTAAGTTTTTCCTCGTATGTATTTTAGGGCCAGCAAGGCAAGATTACTGCTAACTGCTGTCGTCTTTTTGATTTATTCGAATTTGTTCAGTAAACCTTTACAACGCCACACTCGACAGTATTACTTAAAATCATGCGTGGGCAGCACAAAAATTCTGAGGGGTGCAAGATTTTTCAAAGGTCAAAAAATGGCCTTAAAATGGTGATATGGCGAAAAAACACCATTTTTCAACCTTTCTCATCGAGCACTATCCATTGGCATCAAAGTATTGCGAGAAAAAAAAACGAAAAAAATTTTAAAAATTGAATTCTGGGGGTATTTTGGATTCTTGGGGAGTGCATACCCCGAACCCCCCACGCGTAGGCGTGCTTAAAACTTATACGCACTTCCATTGCATCTTTTCACGAGGAATCAAATTTCTATCCTAGGTAGGTATTTTTGATTATTCGTATTTCATTCGATGGCAACTCGACGCAAGAGAACTCGCCTCAAGGCAACTGGACGCGGACTTCTCGACAGTAAGACAATTCGACGCATGACAACTAGACACAGACACAAGTCGACATAAAGCCAGCTCACCTCAAGACAACTCGCCTCCAGACAACTCGCCTCAAGATAACTCGACGCAGACAACTCGACGCAGACAACTCGATGCAGACAACTCGCCTCAAGACAACTCGACGCAGACAACTTGACGCAGACAACTCGACGTAGCTAGACAACCCGACGTAGCTAGACAACTCGACACAGACAACTCGATGCAACACTATTCTTAGCTAGGTAAGTTACCTATACCTTCCTACGTAGTTATGTGCAATATGCACGACATGTAGTGTAGATACATATATATGTATAGAGCAAAAGAAAATGCTCCGATGGAACAAAAGATGAATATACTTGGAATTGTGGATTATTATGGATGTAAAAGGAGGACTAGGAAAAATCTACCTAAAGTCGGAAAATCTGCTAAAAATCACACTTTCTCTAAGCAACGCAAGAAATCGATGTATATTCTGCGGCCAACAGATTAAAATAAATATTCAACCATAACAAAGATTGAAACAGCAGCACGTTAGCTATGCAGTAGCTTTGGGAAATGATATTAAGTAAACCAACAGTCTTCCAAGCCAATTGAATGAAATAGCAAACATCGAAGACAATTGAAGACATGGTTGGTTTAAAACAGTAGGAACCGCGTAAGTTGACTTGAAACAGACTTAATGTAGATACATTAGCATGCCCGAAACGATTGTGTGCACTAATCAATCGGCTCCTGCTTTGCTTGCTATAATGCTCATAAAATAAAACAACTTTAAATACAATACCTCTTAGTTTTCTATCAATCAGGTGCCAGCAATTTAAAAAAGTAACCTTGATAGATTTCGTTTATACACTCTTATCTGAAACTTCGAACATTATTTTAAAAAGACACTTTTTAGAGGCCGCAGAATATACATCGATTTTTTGCGTTGCTTAGAGAAAGTGTGATTTTTAGCAGATTTTCCGACTTTAGGTAGATTTTTCCTAGTCCCTCCTTTTACATCCATAATAATCCACAATTCCAAGTATATTCATCTTTTTTGTTCCATCGGAGCATTTTTCTTTGCTAGTACACTACTTTTAATTAGCGTGATTTCAGTACATCAGTCAGTAAACACAATCAGTAACATGCCACAATAATGACAACAGTCCAAGAACGCGGAAAACAATATTGTTCTTAACATCAGCATTATCCTTTTTAAAACAAGACAACCTTATTGACACCATCCATTTTCAAATTAAAACTGCATTAAGTTATTTCTTCTTAATGTGCACTTCACTTATAATCAAGCACAAAAATTTAACCAGCGAATTCACATTGCAAATCCTCACTCAATCAATACACAAGCACAATGTGTTGTGACTTTTGAAATTGAAAACACCCAATTTTTAATTTTCAAATTGAAAATTGGGTCAATTTTCAAATTGAAAATTGGGTCAATTTTCAAATTGAAAATTGGGTGTTTGAATTTGCGGTAAAGAAAATAATCAAAAGATAGTCACTTGGTTTATTTAAGCCGAGTAATAAAATAACGACCGTCCACCAATTCCAAACTAAACGCGACTAATCTGATCACTATGAAAAATTTTTGAAAAATGAGCTTGCTAAGCGAGAGTAAGAGAATTATAAAAGATTTTAAAACTTCAAGAAAATGGAAAAGGCGGGATGTTGGTAAATTAGAAGGCAAAGTTCTTCGGCAAAAATTCAAAAACTTAACGCAAATATCAAATGTAAGAACACTAACGCTTTGATTTGGTAGTAAAATAAATTTGTAGTATAGACTACATATTAACAACAAATGAATAGTGCAAACTTTACACAACTACTAGGTGTAGAGAATACTAACAGTTTACGGCTTATTAATGTACATGATTACAATAAAGCTGCATATCTTTGTCGACTTCTGTGCACAGTAGGTGATTGCTGGTTCATTTTAAACCACTTTTGCAGGCAATTTACATCAATTAAAACGATAGCTCTCCATGTGCAAGATCTTGTGAAACATATTATAAATACGGCTAAGAAAGATTTAACTTTAATGCAACCCATTTAAGACAAAATTACATCTCTTCAATGATCTAAGGACAATTGAACATAATTTTTAAATCACTTTAGAATTCTTTTTTGAGGGTAAACAAACTCACTTAATTGATGTCTCACATATGAATCCTTGAAAATTTCTTGACTTCAGTTACAAAGTCTCTGCAAGTCTATCGAATTAAGGTTAACACGTAACGTAAACTTTACACAAACACATAGCGTAAAGAATATTTTAGTCGGATTCGTAATTTTGATATTGCTCCGATATTTCTTTCAACATTTATGGAAAAATGAGTCTCCATAATGTTTTAAAGACAATAAACATTAGGTTTAAACCACTTTGCAATACTGCTGAGTGTAAGCAAGCGCGCCCAACTGACGTATATATTTCATTCCCTGTAAATTTTTATATCTCAGAAAAAATTTCGGTTTTTGCAATGCTCTAGAACAAAGGCTAACATGCAGTGTAAAAAATTACTCGGATATTTTGATCAACATTCATGAAAAAATTATGTCTCTACAATGGTCTGAGGACATATAAACAATGAGTGTAAACTACTTTACATCACTGTTGGATGTAAACAAACACGCCTACGTGACGTCTCACATTTGATCCTTTGAAAACTTCTAGACTCCAAGAAAAAAAATTAGGTTTCTGGAATGCTCAAAAAACGAAGATTAATACATATGCTTGTGTAAACTTCATGTAAACACTTAGTGTAAAGAAGATTTTAGTCAGATTTCGTAATTTTGATATTGTTCCGATATTACGATTAATATTTATGAAAAAATTAAGTCTACATAATGTTCTATGGGCAAACTAACAATTGGTGTAAACTACTTTACAACACCGTAGAGTGTAAACATATGCGCCAGACTGGCATATCAAATTTGGTTCCTGGTCCATTTCTAGACTTGATAAACGTGTCCTGACTCATAACCGGAGAAGCAGGCAGAAAAAACAAGACAGAAACGCATTTTAAACTCCAAATTTTGACTTTACACTCGCTAAATATTAATGTATAGACAATTTGCTTTGACATGCACCCGATATAAAGCACTTTATTTTTATTCTATTAGACTTATCCCGACTTCTGGATGGAGAAAGTGGCGAACAAAAAACGCAACAAAAACGTATTTTCCATCATTTAGGTCACTGTAAACTTTAAAATTCTGTACCGAACTCCCCATTGAGTTTGAAGAAATTCGGTTTGGTACAATTTGTAGCTTTTAAATCGTAGTACATTCCTGTGTGTCAAAATTCTGTTGCAAAAATTATTTGGTATGATTTATCAATCAAACTTCGGAAAAAACGTGTTTTTTTCGCCCATTTTTTACCTCTCGATTTCGAACTTTACACCCCTATAAATAACTCAATATTGCGTTTTTTTAAATGCGGTTTGCTGCGATGTTTAGCCCCTGTGAGGCAATTTATTAATGCTGCCTTCGATTTGGCACTGACTCATAAGCGGAAAAATTTGGCAGAGAAATCTTACTTAAAATCCGTTTTTACACCATCCACTAGAGTGTAAACTTTAGAACCACAGGATCTAACTCACCATAGAGCATAGAAGACTTTGCTTATATGCAGAATGTAGCCCTTGATCCGCTCTACATTTCTGTCAGAAAATATTTTGGAAACCTCATAACCGGATTTGTATCGGACATAGGAAGGTTGAACACTCGACCAAAAGTGCTTTTTCACCCCCAGATTTTTGCACTCTTTACACTGCCGTTCGATAACTAATGCGAATTTCCAAAAACATAAAAAGTACCATCTGTAGAATTTATCCCTCTATTATCCTATCCTGTTCAATCCTTCGAGTCATCAATACTCAGTTGTCCATACGCCGCAGTAAAAAGGTCCCAAAATTGTCCTATGTTATAACGTTACACAAAAACTTTAACCTTCTTTACACAGTCAATTTTGAGTTTCAAGAAAAACAAAAAAACACGGGCAGCGAATTCTTTTATTATCTTTCTTTAAAAAAACCGCACCTTCCAGAAGTGTCCCGTTATAGCTGTAGGGGGTGCACGGGTGTTGGGGGTACCCAAGTATATTATAGGTACGCGCTAACACGCTACCTAAGATATAGTCTATGTAGGTACATGACGTTAAACCTATTATGCATGAAAGTTTTAAAAATTTATCAAATGCATATTTTAGCAAAATTGAGTGTTTCCAATTTTGAAAATAAAGCAAATTTTACCCCATATGTAAGTTTGGAGCTGCCCAATATCCATGTATGGTTCATCCCGCCCATCCGCCTCAAGCCCAGGCGTGCACCTGGAGGAATTTTCTACAAAAATGTTTCAAATGACAAGAAACTGTGTAGTAGAATTGTTCTAACGCTATTTTAGCATTTATGCCAGTTTTCAGGTCATTTCTACCCAAAAAAACTCCATTTTTGACCCTCCCTCCAGATCAGCCATGCTGTGCATCTATGCTCAAGCCTACCATCCATACCTGGGCAACCGAATTTCTGGTGGGTCGGATGGTGTAAATGGCGAAGAATAGTACTAAAAATAGCTAAAAATAGCATTCTGGTAGATCTGCAGGGGTATTGTCCTCGGTGGTGCAAGTCCCCCAGTCCCTACGCCCATGTGTGCTAACAACCCCATCCACCTATGCTTTGCCATGCTTGCTAAGGCTGAAAAAAATTGTATTGAGGGAACAGTAGGTCTGTAGCATCCCAGAGTATACCGCCTTGTTAATGCTCTGCGGACTGAACAGTCGCTTATGGAGACGCGTCGCGCTAGAATAGACGCTGGTGAAGTGGTGCCCCTGTATCAGAAGAGGGTGTACCTGTACCGGCAGGCAAACGATCGTCTGCAAGCATTAATCACTGATTAAGACAACAGAGCTCGGCTGTATTTTTTCGCGCGGCTGTTCGTATAATTACGAATTTTAGTTTACGTGCCTTTTTATCTTTTTATTCGTATTTTTTATGACTTATGTGACATTTGCTTTGCCATGTCTTTCATCGCTTGCATTTCGTTGTTGTTTTTTGAGACTGTGATGATTTTTATTGTGACATGACTTTTTGTTTTTCTTGACAGTTTTCTTTTTAGTTTTGTTTGACTTTGCTCAATCAGCTTTTTGTGTTTTTTGGACTTTGCGATGTTTTTTACTCGGAATTATTTTTTTTACGTGACTTGTTGTTTTTCTTGACCGATTTCTTTTTGGTTTTGTTGAGCTCAATCGTCTATTTTTGTTTTTTTAGACTGTGATGCTTTTTGCTGGACAGTTCTTGTTGTGACTCGACTTTTTTTGACAGATCTCTTTTTTACTTTTGAATCTCATGTGTTATTTAACAATAAACTTACTCTACGACGTAGGATATGCAGTGACAATTATATCTGGGCATTGGGATAAGGGTTAGGAAAGTTTGTACCTCCGAGAATACCTTATACCTAACGTCATAATGAAAATACCCTGCAGTATACCCAAGATGAACTTTTTGAAAATTCTTTTTGCTTTTTACGATTTTTTGATGCCAGTGGGTAGCGCTCGACAAGAAACGTTAAAAAATTGTTTTTTGCTATCGCATCATTTTGAGACGACAATTTTACCTTTAAAGTATTTTGCACCCGCAGAATTTTGGTGCTGTCCGTGCGCCTGTCGTGACAATTAGATTTATTAGCAGAGCATTCATTGGGTTGCGTCAGTCAGCTGGTTGCCGAGTGTTGTTCTGAGGGGATTGGTGAAATCCTGAAACGGAAACGATGGGTATAATCCGGAAACAGAAACGATGGGTTTTCGAGTCATGGACCCTTCTTAAGCGGGAGATATTTTAAACGGCGTCAGGTACGTCCATCTTGATGGGGTCTGCTCGGGAAATCCTGGTTTAGACAATTTGGACCACCCTACAGGATGGAGAAGCTCCCAACGAAACTCGTGGTCAGCTTAACATTGTAAATAATGAATACCCCGTTTTAGAGCCCTTGAGCCCTTCTAAAGCAGGAGATGCTTTGCCAGAAATGAGCTTAGATATCTCAATCTTGATAGGGCCTGCCCTCTCGGAAAACCCAGGTTCCGGCGGTCTGGACCATAGATGCACAGCATGGCCGATTTGGGTAGGGGGGTCAGTCGGTCTGGGGGGTCAAAATTGGAGCTAGCTTTTTTGGGCCAAAATGAGCTCAAAAACGTGCATAAACGCTAAAATAGCGTTAAAACTACGTTATTACACAGTTTCTGGTCGATTTGAAGCACTTTTAAAGAAAATTTTCAATTTTCATCCGTTTTTGTCCTTCATTTTGCTTCATTTTCCCGACAAAATTTTCAATTTTCCCATTCTGGAGGGTCAGCACCCCTTACGTGCACGTCTGATCTGGACCACCCCCAGGGTAAAGAAACCCCCGACGGAACTTCTGGTATAGTTAATAATGGGGTATATATACCTCGTTTCAGGCTGCTGAATCCTGCAGCAGACATTTCGCTGAAACTCGCTTGGGTATTTTAACCTTGATAGGGGCTGCTCGGGAAACCCTGGTCCCGGCACTTTGGACCACCCCAGGGCAGAGAAACCCCCGACAGAAGTAGTGTTAGCTTCCTTTTGTTAAATCCGTATCGGATGCCCTGAGCCCTGGTTAGTGGGTTCTATTTTGCCAAAAATAGGGGTTAGGGATGTTCTCGACATCTCTCCTTTTCCGCTTTTTACCGATCGTTTCCCTTTCAACCTCCGGTTTCCGGATTTCACTTTTTCCCGTTGTCTTTAACTTTTTGAGCACTTTATGTCTGCTGTATACATATATCCTCATGCTCAGTGGCAGATTGTCGGTAGGGCAGTTGGTCCTGAAAGGGCATTAGCCTAAGATCGTTGGAAAAAAATGCGTTTTTTACCAAAAAGTGTCTAAAAATGGCGCATGATTGTACATTTCACATTTCTGCGGCGAGTTATCTGAGGCGAGATGTCTATCTGCGTCGAGTTATCTCGAGGCAAGTTGTCTGCGTTGAGTTGTCTGCGTCGAGTTATATGAAGGCGAGTTGTTTTGAAGCCACTTGTCTGCGTCGAGTTATCTTGAGGCGAGTTGTCCTACGGCGAATTGTCTGCGTCGAATTGTCTTTGAGTCGAGTTGTCTTGGGTCGAGTTATCCTTGCGTCGAGTAGTCTTCGAGTCGAGAACACACCTGGGCGTGGGGGGTTCGGGGGGGGGTATGCACCCCCAGAAACCAAAATACCCCCAGAAATCAAAATACCCCCCCCAGAATTCAATTTTCGAAAATTTTTTCGTTTTTTTCGCAATTTTTTGATGCCAATGGATAGTGCTTGATGAGAAACGTCTAAAAATGATGTTATTATAGCCATACCACCATTTTTAAAGCCATTTTTCGACCTTCAAAAAATCTTGCACCCCCAGAATTTTCTTGCTGCCCACGTATGGTCGAGAAGTCTGAGTCCAGTTGTCTCGAGGCGAGTTGGATCTGTCGAGTTGTCTGGTCACCGTTTTCAAGACTGCCTTACATAGTGGCAATCCAATTTTTCTCAAATCGGTCTGTATACATATCTACATTGAAGTACACATGAGTAGGACATACCTATGTAATGTACATATATGCGCGAATGTTCAAATTGCTTTTTTGATCTATGACTCAACTCGACCTAGGCGTGAACAGCTGTGTAATTATGCCACGCTTATACTAAAAGCATTATCCACCGAATTTCAAGCATTTTTCTTAATAAAATCGAAAATTAATCAATAACGATTTTATGTCGTTAACGACGTTATTGAGTCTTCGTTATCGCGGAAGAGCCGTTATCGTCATTTGAGAAGTTGTCGTTATGGATAACGATAACGCAGACGCTTTCTCACCAACGTGCCAACGTTACATCGGAGACGCAAATTTTTGCATATTGTATTGCTTTGGGAAGTCAACATTGGCAGATCAAGGATCTTGGATTACGGCTAGTTCTAAATGTTTTTAAGGAAGATCGAATAATGCCTAAAGTCCATTACAACAGCATAACATAAGCTTTTTCTCGGCATTTTGTAGCGGTATTCGAATCATTCGTAGCGACAGCGCAAAAATCTGTCCCAGATCTTTGAAATTTCTTTTATAATGCTAAAGAAGACTGAGTTGAATTTTCGGCAGGTTTTTTTTAAAGATTCTTGCTAGTTTTACACCCTCAGATCCTCAAAATTTAATTGCTTCCCATGTTTGCATGGGGGTCTGGGAGTTGCATGCTCAAGCGCTCCCCAGCGTCCGGGGCAAAGCCCCAGAAAATTTTGAAAAAAATGACTAGCCTGGTGTATCTTAGAGATATTGAGGAAAAGATCCGCAATACACATCTGTGCTTTTAAAATATTAGTCACATTAAGCAAAAATTAGTGTGCCATGCTTTAATTCTCTCATATTAATCAGTAAGTATCTGTCTGAAAAACAAACCGGAGGAAAATTTGAAGACCACAATTTCTTCACAGAATTAAACATTACAAGAACGGTACTTACTCGTACATACATTTTTAATTTTTGTCACGCCAGGATTTTTCAAAGGAATATGACCATAGGTGGGCAGCCCCGAAATTCTGGGAGGAATGGTGCAAGATTTTTCAAAGGTCAGAAAATGGCCTTAAAAAATGGTGGTTTGGCGAAAAAACACCATTTTTCAACGTTCCTGATTGATCACTATCAATTGACATCAAAAAATTGCGGAAAAAAACAAAAAATTTTCAAAAACTAAATTCTGAGGGGATATTTTGTCTTCTCGGGGATGCATATCATACGTGGGCAGCAAGAAAGTTCTCGGGGGTGAAAGATTTTTCAAAGGTCAAAAATGTCCTTAAAAATGGTGGCATGGCGAAAAAACACCATTTTTTGACGTTTCTCATCGAGCACTATCCATTGGCATCAAAAAATTGCTAGAACAACAAAAAAAAATTTTTAAAAATTGAATTGGGAGGGTATTCTGATATTTCTGGGGGTATTTTGGTTTCCGGGAGGAGTGTGCCAACCCCCTTCCCTTCGAACGTTCCACGCCCAGGTGTGGTGCATACCCCCCAAAAGCCCCACGCCCAGGTTTGAATATGACCCTTAGTCAATAATACTTGTCCTAAAACTGCTACAAAATAGTCGCATGGCATTTTTGTTCCCTAATTTTAGTTAGATACGTGTTGTACTTGTACATACCTGGCTTTTTGGAAAATTGGTTGTTCAGTTCAGTTTCTAAATTTTTTTGTTTTCAAGTTATCGAACTTCTTAACATAAAATCTTTTACAACTTCTAAGAAGTTCAAATGAATATTTTGTAAATTAAAAGGTTTACATTTCCCCTAAAGTGTAGCTGAGAAACTTGCCATACACTCATGTAGTTACCTTATTTTCCGCCTGAAAACGCAACACGATCACTCATTGACTGATATGCGAATAACTGCAAGAACTATAATCAGGTGAATGATGGAGGACAAGGAGGGGATGGGGTGGTAGACCATCATTCGAAAATACCTTCGCAAATCAAGACCCCAGAATTGAATTTTCTAGTGTCTCATATCGCAATTTTGCCCCTTCAGACCTCCAGGAATTGGCCGCTGCCATTGCATGGCTAAGTGAAGGCATCCCCATCCCATAATACTGATTTGTCTGATTATTTGATTATTTATTAACTGTTAGTATTTATTATATCCGACCACGCATCTTAAATGGGCATGTGAATTGAAGAAGCGAGAGTCTGGCTGGACGTCGACTGGATCCGCCAATACAAAATTTTCAATTTTTCTCGTACTTCGCGGTTTTCTCGATGCTAATGCGTAGAGCTTTGAGAAACGTCGAAGCATGTTCTTTTTGATCCTAGTCACATAATTTCTCAGCTTCAAATACTTTTAGGTCCTCAGAATTTGGGCACTGCCTATTGTATTCATTGACGACGACTCACCTTAGCAGATGAGAAAAATTTCAAGACGTTAATTAAAATGATTATATGTATACTTAGGTGCGATGTGTATAAATGTATGTCCTAAGTCAATGATTGAGAATACGGTAAACGTTAACGCAAAATCATCAGCATTTTAGAGCGTACTAAGGTGCACCACACCATCCTTTAGTCTGTAATTAGGTATGATTGGGCATGAATCTGCCTTTTAGAGTCAATTTCTTAGACGTTTAACCCAAACTATGATTATTCAAAGAATGATCATCACACCTGGGCGTGGGGAGGTTTGAGGGGTATGCACCCCCAGAAGAAACCAAAATACCCCTTCCTCCAGAAATCAAAATACCTCCAGAATTCAATTTTTTGTAAATTTTTCCTTTTTTTCGTAATTTTTTCATGCCAATGGATAGTGCTCAATGATAAACGTCGAAATATGGTGTTTTTTCGCCATACCACCATTTTTAAAGCCATTTTTTGACCTTTGAAAAATCTTGCACCCCCAGAATTTTCTTGCTGCCCACGTATGATGATCATACTTAAAGGTAAGCGTTTAATTGTTTTTGCGCTGGACATCATAGTGAACTTTATCAAGTCTAAACATTAGAATCCTTAGCACGGCACGACTATGCCAAAGTCGCCTATTTCGTCAGTTTTAGCTATAATTTTCTTTACTTTTACCAAAATTATTGTTTATACGTGTACTCGGTTTACTAGACTGGAGGCATTCATACGTGGGCAGCACCAAAATTCTGAAGGGGAGGCAGGTGCAAGATTTTTCAAAGGTCAAAAAATGGCCTTAATAGTATAGCGGAAAAACACAATTTTTCAACGTTTCTCATCGAGCACTATCCATTGGCATCAAAAAATTGCAAAAAAACAAAAGAAATTTTCAAAAATTGATTTCTGGAAGGGGAATTTTAATTTCTGTGGGGTGCATACCCCTAAACCCCCTCACTACACGCCCACGTGTGGTGGCATTCACATATTATTCATTTTGAAATTTATTATTCAATAAAAAGGCAAAGCGTCAAAGCCACGGAATAATTCATCAAATAAATCATATCCAGCCAGCATCTCTATTTTGTATATGTTCTTTGTGATTTACGTCTATTATTTTTATTTCACTTATCTCTTTTTTCAGCGTTTCCTAGCTGTGCGGATAGATCCCTTGACATAGACTACATTCGTTATCTCCAACTAGGTTCATTTTTGCGGCAAATGTACTGTAAATTCAGCTTGAGTATTTTCGCCCCTCACTTATTGTGTCGTTCGTTGAAGTTACATAGAATTGATCCATGTTTTACACCTTTGATTTATAATTCCATCATTGTAACATAGCTGTGTTGATCTTAAAATTTTCACAAAGCTCGTCACAAAATCTGAGGAAGAACTTTTTCCATACTTTTTATTATTAATTTTCATATGCCTCTCTCTCTCTGCTCCTCCATAAGCATAATTGCCCACACTGACGTTTGTTTCACGCACCTTTTATTGTGATTGATTTATTCGATCGGCATACTGTCGGATGTAAGTTTGACTTTTTTCATAGGGCAGCATCCCGTAACTGTTAAAATATTTGCATTCATCATATGTGCTAAAAAGATGCTTACTGTGGTCATGCATGGGAAGCAACAAAATTCTGGTGGGGGTTGAATGGGTCCAAATTGCTCAAAACTTGTACCATAAATTCAATTCTGGAGTGGTCTGTCGATTTCTAGGGTGATTTTCAGATTCTCGGGAAAAAGGGGAGTCTAGATCAAACATGGGCAGAAGGTCTTGGGGTCTCTGGACCTCTCAGAATCTGAAAGACTCCTTCAAGTGCTATTTTTGGGAATTTCCATCGGATTCTACCCCACAGAATTTTATTGTTGCCCATGTGTGGTCAAGAGCCACTCCCTTGTGTGACTGTAACATCTTTACAACGTTTGCACTTCTTCTCTTGAGTCGTGATCAGCATTAGATTTGTAGCGGATGATATTTGTAGGCACTGGAGCGAACATTAATGTAATGAGTTTTTGTTGAAACAACTGGTTTTTGATTATTTTTGCTGACCTTCCGACTGATAAAATTAATTCTGCTTTACCTAATTCAGTAATTTTGCTTTTCATTTAATTTATCCGAAATAAAAATTGGAGGCAGAAAATTGTCTTGTTTACTAAAAATTCAGTTTTGATATTTTTTACCATTTAGAAAGCACATTAGCGATCTCAGCGAATCGTACGAAAACTAATAATTGGTTAAAAAAAGCTGCAAAAGTCATTATATCATAGACTAAGGTAATACAATTACGATGTTTGAGACTCACAATTTCATTAAGGAAAATTATCAGTAATCAGATCCATTCCAAGCAGCCATTAAATCCACTCAAGCTTGAAAAATCAGTTTCTATCATCGTCAGACTTAATTAATTACTTCTAATGACATACTCGTATATGCGCAATATGTGGTTTATAAATACGCAGATCCTATGAAGCTCTTCCATTTACAGAAAGGCCCTGCTACTGTTGCTAATTTTCTTTGCTATTAAATACATATACGTAAGAAAAACAGTTTTCCATTACTCTAAAATTGATTTCTTGTCAAAAGTTTGTCCCATTCATATGTAGATGCAATTTATGACCGGTCTGAGGGGTCAGCCAGAAAGCTTTTTTGAGCCGAAATGGCCTCGAAAGCAAGTATAAATGCTAAAATGAGCTTTAAGACTATGCTGATTTCCAGTTCCTAATGACATAGAGCACTTCGCCCGAACATTTTTTATTTCTATGTTTCTATCTTATATTACGCCTTTTCTCACCATAAAATTCAGAAATTTAGCCATTTTTCAATCCTGGAAGTCTTAAACCTTAGTTTTATTCGCCCAAAGTGCATGTCTATGTCACCACATGTACGAGAAACCAAAATTTTGAGAATTCGATATTTCGTCCAAAAATGTCAAGAGCATTCCTCATTAAAAGCAACCAAATTCTGAGGGTCTGAAAGATTTAAAGGCCGAGAAAATCAGGAAAGAACATGCCGAACATTCAATTCTAGGGGTCTGTTGTAAAGTGTATGGGGTATTGTGCATTATTGGGGTCCATAGTCCTCATGCCCTTAGTCCGTTGCCCGCCAACTTGTAGTGAACAAGAGTGTTTAAGTGAGCAAAAATATTCATTGACGTTGCTCATTAGATTCTTCGGCATTAAAAATAACAGAAAGAGCAAAAAAATTGAAATATAGAACTCGAGCGCTTAAATTAATTTTGCTGGTTATGCCAAAAGCTACTGAAAAATTCAAGCCGAATTTCGCTTACGATAGGTATTATATCATCAGTTGTGTGCATAGGTGGGCAGCACCAAAATTTCGGGGGGGTCAAAAAATTATGGTCTCAAAAGTGGTCGTACGGTGAAAAAAAGAACATTTTTCGACGTTTCTCATCGAGCACTATCGAATGGCATCAAAAAATCGATGAAAAAGCAAAAAAAAATTCAAAAATTGAATTCTGGGGGGAGGGGTATTTTGATTTCTGAGGGGAGGGGTATTTCAACTTCTGGGGGTGCATACCCCCAACTCCCCCCGCCTCCACGCCCATGTATGGTTGTGTGGCATTTTGATAGCTTATATACAGCGTGGTTAAAAAAGGAATGGCATATTGATCCCTATAGCTTCTCTGATACTTGATCAAATTAAATGCAGTTTAATTTTTCTGAGAGCCTGTTACCTCTGAAAGAAAGTGCTTGAGTTTCAATTATAATGGCTGAATTGCTTTCGGTTTACACCAAATAAAGCAAAAGTCGTTTATTTTCGTCTTTTTTCGTAGATTTTCGCCTAAATAAGCCATCTTTACAACAGTGTAACTCCCTAATAGGAAAACATAATTAAACGCGGTTTACTTTACATGGAGCCAAAGTAATTTTTTTCTACTGATCTGTCTATTTCTATTTTGAGAGGATAAGTCTGTACGTAACAGTAACATCTTTATCATGGATTGTTGTATTCCAAGGTTAACTAACGTTTTTAATTTGCCAGCAGTTTCCAAAAGTGCAACCTTTGAAAAGAGATCAATTATTTATCAGTAACTCTAAATACCGTAAAGCAAGCCATATGTGTAACAAACAAATAAAAGGACTTTGAAATAAAAGCAATTACATTTAAGTGTCTTAAGATTCAGTAAAATTACAGGTTTTTAAGGATAAATAATGCTTCTAGCAGACGCTTTCAATACTAAAAAACGATTTCTGCGTAATTTATGTTGACCAACAGCAGCTTAAACTGCATTAATTAAACTTTGCCACTTTCTTGCAAAGGTCATAGGTTTCTGCACAAAGCAAACCGCGTTTAATTTGTTTTAGTATTGAAGAAGTTATAAGTGCCAATATGTCATTCGTTTTTTAGCACCCTGCATATTTTGAAAAACAGTGTGTAGGGAACAAAATCATCGGTTAGCGCATTAGCGCTTACCTGTAATATATTTGAAAACCCCAACATATGTCTACCCCACAGCTATCAACAGCACACAACTGAGAGAAGCAGTCTTTTTCAAACGATAGATATTAATAAAATTTGCACGTTATAAGATAACGCGATCATTGACAGTTGTCCTAGCAATTTTCGGGCAACTCAGTCGTAAACGCTTAATCAAAATTTATTTAAAAAAGTAGCAGATGAAAGAATTCTTCAAATGTACTTCCTGTTTTTCATAATTTGCATTAGTTATTGAGTGGGTGTGTAAAGAGTGTTAAAATCTAGGCGTGAAAAAACATTTTTTTAAACTAATTTTTGCCTTTTTAGTCGGCCAACATCTCCGGTAATGAGTCGAGAAAATCTTTTTGATAAAAAAGTACTAATCCTCAAGTACTGCACGCGGCACTTGACCGCCTTCGTATAAAGTAGATAGGGAGTCAGTTCAAGCGGTTTAAAGTTTAAGCTTTGGTCTTCGACGAAAAAAAGCGCATTTTTACTTAATTTAAGTTTGCCAACTTTTCCGATTATGAGTCGGGTCAGGCAAATTGTTCTGAAAATAAAGCAAGGGTTACACATTTCACTTACATGCGCTTTTTTAAACTTTACATTGGGTTAAATTTGAAGCTGTAAACTTTAAACTCTGGGGTAAAAACCATGTTTTATGTCTGTTTTTTGTCTTTCAATTTCTAAATTTATGAATCAAATCGTGCGAACTACTCTAAAAATAAAGTACGTATTAGCGATTATTCGGTGCACCTGATCGCGTTTCTCTACACTTCATACTGGGTTATTGTTGGAGGTGTTTAAAGTACCAGCTCTGAGGTAAAAAACGTTTGTGCAATAATTTTGATTGCCAACTTCTCCAGTTATGACGTGGGATGTGCGGACTAATGTAAAAACAAAGAACTTCATAAGGGTTACACGTCGAAGTTGATGAATTTCGTCACACTCGATTTAGATTCAAAATTGGAGATGTAAAGCTCAAATTTTGATTGAAACGTGTTCCTGCGTCGGGTTTGCCCTTATCTCCTCCTATTATGAGTCTAGATACGATCAAAAAATTAAGAATGCTTCATGGCTAAAGGCACACGCATTCTATTCGTAGGTGGATGGCACCAAAATTCTGAAGGGGGGTGTGCAAGATTTTTCAAAAGTCAAAAAATGGCCTTAAAAATGGTGGTATGGCGAAAAAACACAATTTTTAAACGTTTCTCATCGAGCACTATCCATTGGCATCAAAAAATTGCGAAAAACAACTAAAAAAATTTCAAAAATTAGATTTTGAGGGGTATTTTGGTTTCTGAGGGGACCCCCGAACTCCCGCGCCCAGGTATAGTTCTATTGCTTAAATTAGTCTGCAGGGTCAATTTTCGAATAAATACTATTCGTGACTTGAAGATTATAAATCTCATTGTAACATCAAGATTACGAGCTCGACTGCAATTTCCTTTAAAATTTTCAGTTTCGCAAAGTTTACACTGAAGGCTAACTTTAGGTCCAGGTAATTCTACAAGCTAGACTTTTTACGAATGCTTAAGGTGACATCAGGAGTACAAATCTAACATTACATTTTCTTCGACTCATTGGTTATGTAAAGTTTACACTAAACATTATCTCTAATTTTAAAACCTTGTGGTAGATAATTTTAAAAACCGTTCTCCAAAACATCAAGATTACGACTTTTGTGTGCAGCAATCTAGATGCTGATTTTACAGAGTAACCTTGTTTTCCGCATCGTTTCGCTGTTTCATTTTATTCAAAAAGTTACTCTCTGAGTTTATGATTGATTTGCATAAATCATGCTAATAAAAATAGTGTATATACTAGCGAAAAAATGCTCTGACAGAAGAGAAAGGATGAATATGCTTGGAATTGAGGGTTATCAAAATAAAAGGACGAACACGTATTGGTAAATTTTACGATTTTATTACTATATAGGTTTATTACAATAGTTATGCAAAACTATAAAACGCGATAAAAACCGAATTATTCATCCAAAATTTTATACATCCATTTCTCAGCAAAATCTTGGTGACTACTTAAGGCAATAGTGCTACCATAATATTCAAAACAAATCGCCTCATTATATTGGTTGCTCCATCGAAAATTATAAAATTAAAAAATAAGCTGTCGCCAACTTTTTCCCAACTTATAGTCTGTTTCACGCAAGTTTGGGCATAAACTATATAATCGGTGTCTGGCAATATGCCGACATTTTGCGATTATAGCATTGATGTGATATATAATTATCGTAATCCGTCGGCTTACTTTCTGAAAAATTCTCTAAAATTTATGCCCAAACTTATGCGAAAAAGACTAAAATAAGCAATCGGCTTCGTGAAATAATTTAATAAAAAATTTTCTTATCGTGAATTTTATTTCCGCAATTTTTTTTGCCAACGGATAGAACTTGATGAGAGAAACGTTGAGAAAAAGTGTTGTCTGTATCCAACCACGCTTTTTCTACCCTTTGATTTCAAAATTTTTCGTGATGTGCAGACTCTAACATTGTAGTTCTGCTTATGTCATACACAGTTGAAATCATTTTACTATTGACACGTCAGATATAATGAAGTCATTTTTATATCAAATCGGCAATACTGCCTAATTTGCCAGTGAAGATTTTAAAATTTTATTTCGATTTGCTGGAAAACGAAGGATGGCAAGAGAGCAGTGGCGTATCCTGAATTTGCTGGCAGGCCGGAATCACAACTTTCTCCAAAACTGTCAAGAGAGGTCCATGTGAAACTGTTCTTATACGTCAAATAACGTTTTTTTCGCCGTTTAGCAGTTAAAATGCGTTTTGAAGCAGAATTTCCTGAAAAAATCGAACAACCATAATATTTTGGCGTGTAACAAGTAGAAAAAATTATTTAGATGTCGCTTAATGCAAAACCTGACGCAAAGCACCGGAAGATCCAGGACATTCAGATAACTAAGAATGCTGAAGAGTAAATAAGCCCGCCGCCTAACTTTCACAGTCTTACTCTACTAGAATAAAATCATAAAAACTTTCATAAATTTTCGTTCAGAATGGAAAAAATTGTTCACGTAACTGTTTTATTACTCAAAAAATCGGTGTATAGAGCCACAAAATTATTGCTGAGTACGAAAACTATTCTGACGCGAAAATAAGGCCGTTAGATTGTTATGAAAGTCAGGAATATCATTAAGCATTACATAGGTGCGATGCGACGAAAAAGTCGCCAAAATTGTGATAGATGATGACCCTATCGACTTGAAAGATACAATTGAATTCTATGATAGATACAGTCGATTGATGCCACTTAAAAATCCTTGAAAAAGAATAGTTCAAGCGCAAGAATTGCGGTTTTCGAATAAAACTAAGGGCAATCTGGCAAGAAAACGAAGGACAATCTTATTGGCAACGTCATGTGCATGAAATGTCATCGTATACCACATCGCCATATAATTTGTTTTTCGCCGTTTCTCGATATGCCTATAGTCTGTTTCATTTATTCGGAGAGCTTTTTAGTCAATTCTTTTAAGGGCTACAGTAAGCTAAACAAGACGAATTACTGCACTCCAGCAGATCAGCTCAGTGAGGGCGAGTGGTTAGAATTCTTCCATTTTTAATGCACTAATACGCCCAAATAAATTTGATTTGGGCATTTAATCAGTGCTGGGACATACTACAGTAAGTGCGCTAAACAAAAAGCTATCGGCTAGAATCGAACCCGGGTTGCTTCGACTACAAGCAAGAGGTTAAACCACTAAGCTATGCGGCAGTTCGCGGCGTTTCTTAGCATCTTAGTCGATTGTGTTTAAAGTGTCGACTCAGGATATGATGAATGTGCGATTTTTATCAGAGTTAATTGATCTGCTGGAAGACGAGAATAAATTATGCTGCAAAAATGTTGTTGAAAAACCCGTCTTTACTACATAGCTATAGTTAGATCTAGCGACCTACAGTAAATAAGAAAGAAGGGGGTTACTGTAAGTTCCGAAAACATTTGCTGAACAAGCTCTCGGATAAATGAAACAGACTTTTTTAGTTTGAATCTATGTAGTAATATAAGAAAGAAATGCCCGTAAATTCATTCTCTAATAGACAACGGCCAGTCTGGGGCTCATCCAGCGAGCGCTTTTTAGAGCCAAAGTCGCTTGTAAAGGTATAAATGCTTAAAAGTATTCAGAAACTACATTAAACCACAGTTTCTAACCAGTTCAAAGCACTAATGTTGAATTTTTTCAATTCCTGCCATCGTTTTGTCTCATTTTTTGTATAAAGTTGACGAGTTGCCTTTGTCAATTATAGGGGAATGTTGGCCCAAACTCAACTTTCCCTATGTTCATGCCTGCTCATAACCATTTTACTCACATGGCTATAACACATCTAGATTCCGAATCCCTTTCTTCGCATCGATTTCTGATTACATCTATCTAAAATAATAAAGCATTTTTAGAAAGGAAAGCTAACCCAGATTTGCATCTTGTTGCGCCTTGAACATTTTCTTCTTTGTTACGTTTTTTCTTTTATTTTTTATTCTTCAGCATAAGTATGCCAACCACTAATACCTCACAAGATAACACGAATCATGCTTGACGATGACTGCAGTGATGACGGAGACGACTACTTATTCGACCTTATTGGCGGCGTCGTCATCGAAATAATATCCTCCATCTGTGGCATAACGGGCAACATCTTGTTCCTGATTACGTTGTGTTGGGCCAAAAATTTTAAGCGGGATCCGGCCATTTTATTCGTCGTCAGTTTAATAGTCGCCGATATTGGCCATTTATCAATTATGGTTACTCACGTTGGGCTGGAAAAAATAATCATCGCATGCATATATTGGGGCGTTTATGAGCAAATTGTCGATTATTCCAGCATCCTCTTCTGGTACGCCACTTTGCTCAATTTATCTCTCATTTGCACGAGTCGCTTGATAGCAACTCGATGGTACAAGCAGTTTAAGCGTGTTTTTACCATTCGACGAGTAACCTGGCTCATTTTCATCAGCTGGTCCTTCGCGTTGATCGTCAGCGTCTTACCCCTGATGGGCGTCTGTTGCGCCGTCATCTTTGATATGTATGTGGACGAGGTTGAAGTGATGGAGGAGAGAGAAAACGTCGTAATATCTTGAAAATAATCACATACGCGGCTAATGGTATATTGACCATTTACATGTTGGTGGTTTACGGTAGCGTCGTTAAGTATCTGCAGCGCCAAAAAACGCAAATTAAGCCGCTACAAAATGCCGCTAATCTGGCGGTAATTGGAACGATGCGTGCGCCAAACAGCGGGAATAGTTATCGTAGCGGAATGAACATCAGGACCGATAATTTCAAGACGAAAAACGCCAAATTGAGCAAGCAGCTGATGATCGTTTCCGCCATCTTCGTCTCGTTGTGCGGCTCGTGGACCCTAAATCTGCTTTTTCGTTCGAAATTGACCGCTTCGATTGAACAAGTGATGTACATAACGAATTCAAGCATGGCCCCGTTGCTTTTCTTCATCTTTGTCGAACACGTTCGCAAAGATTTCTTCAATGTGATCGAAAGAATTTGTCGCTAACGTGTTTGGGGGAGCCTGAATTCTGAAGGCTTGATGGCCCGAAAAGTCCAAAAATAAAAAGGCCGAAAAATTGAGTGTACTTAGCTGGAATTGTCATTTTTCGACGTGTTTTCGTAATTCCATCGAAGACTAAATTATGAGAAATGTTCAAAATGCGTAGGTTATATAACAACCTATAACTTACTCATAATTTCTTTATAAAGCGCTGCTTCGAAAAAATTGCAAAAAAAGATTGGAATTTAGGAGTCGTGTCGTCGTGACTCATGTTCAAAATTTTTGATATCTGAGGCGATTCCTAACATGGACATATTAAAAAAATTATGGAAAACATAAGACGAAAATGAGGTAAAATTTTAAAAAGTTATTTATTGCAATATTAACCAAAACAGCATCAACAACGACGTCTTTATGCCATTTTATACCTTTATCTGCCGTCTTCATAGGAAACTGCAAGCTAAAAAAGCTTCCTGAATGATTTAGGCCGGTCCCCCGACCTGCCATGCTGTGCATTCATTCCATTCATTACCACAGCCTATCCTGCCGCCCATTAATTGATCAATCATCTTGTGCACAATGATTATCGAGTAAACGAGACCAGATCCGAGCGTGTTTGGGAATAAGCTATTCATTTCCAGAACATTAGCATATCAAAAATTGTATTCATCCAAAAAAATGTCGAGTAGACACACGGACGAACATTTTTGCAATGGCACAAAAGAATTCGATCTTACACACTCTGATTAACTTCAGGACATGGCATAACATTTTCAGCTTATGTAAAACACATGTATTTATTTACCAGACTCGGTTTTCCGTAGTTTATGCATTTTTTTCAGATTATAATATGTAGATCAAATTTCTAAAATGGAATTTTTAATTTTATTGTATACTTTGTGTTCATGTTATCAGTAAAAAGCAAACATTCCGCCCTTACGAAAACATTAATTATCCTAATTTCCTAAATGGTCACTTTGAGTATATTTTCGACGGAACACAGTCGATCAAAAACCTATATTGTTTAGAATTTCCATGCTATTAACTTATCTCTAAGTATTCTTTTCTCAGAGCGTTGTTATTAATTAAAACGATACATCTGCGCCGTTTCTGGAAAATTTGACCAACCCCACCCATGCATCCTGCACAGGGGTGAAGCGGGAGGCGTGCCCTATGCTTAAGACATGGCCGATTTTGGGACTAAGCCGATAACATGTGCCAAAACATGCAGTGATATGAGATAGGGAGATACCCTCTGCTATACCATATGACTGAAGATATCACGTGATATATGACATTCTTTGCTACAACAAAAAAAAACTTTTAAAACATCAAAAATATGGTTTGACCAAAAAAATTTCCCAAAACATGCCAAAACATCAAAAATATGGGTTTGACCAAAAAAATTTCCAGAACATCCCGAAACATCAAAAATATAATTTTGGCCGAAGAATTTTCAAAACTATTCTGTAACGTCAAAAATATGGATTTGATCAAAAAAATGGTTGACAAAAAAACATTAGAAATATCCAAAAAACATCAAAAGTTCCAAAAAATAAAAAATACAATAGACATCTCAATTCCATATAGCTATCAGGGCTAAGTTCAGCCCGGGTAGCTCAGCTAGTAATCACATAAATACAACCATTTGGCACACATTTATTTAAAATTAATGTAAAGGATTAGCATAATTGTTTAAAGCAAATTGCGAATAGGTGAGTAGGTAGACGTCCGCACTCGGAAGCCGGCGATTTTCCCACTTAAGGCAAAAACTGCTTACGTCAAGCCATCTTGAATAAGCTCAATAACGTGCGATGGGCGGAATTATGGTGGTAGGGGCATAGGTGGGCAAAAGTCAGTTGGGGCAAAATCGCCGAAAATTTCAATTACTATGATTTGGCGGGGTTTGAGTCCAGCCCCAGGCCCATGTGCAATAGAGGGGGCTGCTTCCATCATACCTGGGCGTGAGTGGGAGGTATGCACCCAGAAATTTCCGATGCCAACGGATAGTACTCGATGAGAAACGTTAAAAAATGGTGTTTTTCCACCAACCATATTTTTGACCTTTGAAAAAATCTTGCATCTGCCCCCCCCAGAACTTTGGTGCCGCACACCTATGCTTCCCATTGGACCAACGTCAGAATGGGTAGGTATGTTGATTTCTATCTTGTATCGTAATTTCTATTTATCTTATTAACCGTCTTGGCGGCCTGAAAGTCGAACCTTTGTACAAATGCAAATTTCGTGACGTTAAACTGATTTCTGAAACATTAGGACAGATATTTTAGCATATTTTTCTTCCATTGATGAGCGAAACGTTGCGCAACTTCACGTGGTGCTTCAATGTGCTTTGGATGTATAGCTAAAAAGTGCGCAAGCGGAGAAAATCGAGCCTCATGCTGAATGCCTACTGCCTGATATACCAAACAATTTTCCGTCGGAATTCGCATAAATCAAACAAATCCAACCATTGTTCGACAAAATTGTCCTAACTCAGATTTTTGAAAAAATAATGCACTAAAATGCTTTAAAATAAAAACAGACAACGTGAAACGAATGTATTTTTTGAAGGTTCTAGGAAAATTTAAGGCAACGCCCTCACGAGGAGCGCAGAAGCGAAGCGCGTGGGCGCTGGATATCGGGGGTGACCGGAAGGACCACCAAAATCTGTAAAGCCGGGAAATCTAATTTTCGGTGTTATTTTTGGCTATTACTTTACTCGAGCAGTATGCCGTTTATTGCATCGTATACATACCTGGACGTGGGAGGTTGGGGAGGGGCTCCCCCGGAAACCGAAACAACACCCCCAGAATTCAATTTTCGGAAAATTTTTTCTCGCAAGTTTTTGACGCCGATGGATAGTGCTCGGACGAGAAACGTTGAAAAATGGTGCTTTTTCGCCATACCACCATACGTGGCAGCAAGAGAATTCTGGGGGGGTCCAAGATTTTTCGAAGGTCAAAAAATGGCCTTAAAAATGGTGGTATGGCGATAAAAACACCATTTTTCGACGAAGCACTATCCATTGGCATCAAAAAATTGCGAAAAAAACGAAAAAAATTTCCAAAAATTGAATTCTGGGGGTCCAGACCCCCCACGCCCAAGTGTGCATACCACCATTTGTGAGGCCATTTTTTGACCTTTCGAAAAACCTCGCACCCCTCAGAATTTTTGGTGCCGCCCACCCATGATCGTACTGCTGGATGATCGCATAAAAAATTTTACTATGCTAATCCGAAAACACAATTAAGATAAACGAAGCGAAGCAACTCTGACGAAATGGCTGAAAATTAAAATGGAATGAGAATATCAGAGAGAAAAAAGAAAAAGCACCGAATCGAGCGACCATACAATGAGCGAGATGCAAAAATGAGCAATCAAAAAGTGAATTGGGGGTCAGAAACGGGTGTCATATCGAAATTTTCCCCGTTCGTTGTACTTCCCTCGCCGTTCTTCTTCGACTGATGCAGAGATTCTTCATCCTGCAAGCGAAATTTGCATTATTTTTCTAAATAATTTATTCTAATTTATTACCGTAATTATAAAACCTTAATAATTATATTTCAAACAATTTTCGCTTGATGAAATTCCTCATAGAATCAACCGAACAGCCTGGAGATTATTAACAAAATAAGCTTCGCGATACTACTGTTATAAAGCGCTGCACTTTAAGATAAATATTGAGATGAATGTTAAGAAAACTCATATTTTTTATGTTTTATCGCGATTTCGATTGTTATATTCATTTTAAACCGTGAGACTTCTACACCGCTTAACGAACGAATCCCATTTTTGCAACAATTTCCTCTTGTTGAATTTTTCTACAAATTTTTGCATTAGTGAGGAAAATTATCCACGTGACGGTGCAATAATTCTAGTCTGTTATCACACGTGGGCGTGGGGGTTGGGAGTATGCACCATAGGCAGCAAGAAAATTCTGGGGGGGGCAAGATTTTTCAAAGGTCAAAAAATGGCCTTAAAAATGGTGATATGGCGTAAAAAACACCATTTTTCGACGTTTCTTATCAAGCACTATCCATTGGCATCAAAAAATTGCGAAAAAACGGGAAAAAAAATTTCAAAAATATAATTCTGGGGGGGGGTATTTTGATTTCTGGGGTGAGGGGTATTTTGGTTACTCGGAGGGTGCTAACCCCTCAAACCCACCCCCACGCCCAGGTGTGGTATGCACCCCCTCCAGAAACCAAAATAACCCCAGAATTGATTTTTAAAATTTTTTTTGTTTCTTTTCTCGCAATTTCTTGATGTCAATGGATAGTGCTCGATGAAAAATGTTGAAAAATGGCGTTTTTCCGCCATACAACCATTTTTAAAGCCATTTTCTGACTTTTGAAAAAATCTGGCATCCGCCCAGATTTTTGGTGCCGTGCCGCCACATACGGTACGCACGCACCCGCAGAAATTCGAATACCCCCAATATTTAATTCTTGAATTTTTTTGTTTTTTTTTCGCAATGTTTGGAACGCTGAAAAACTGGTTTTTCCGCCATATAACCATTTTTAAGACCATTCTTTTGACCTTTTAAAAATCTAGCAGCCCCAGAATTTTGGTGCTGGCCACCTGTCTGTAATTTAAAATTATGACCAATTCACTTAACACGTTTATTTACAATACAACCGTTGTATTTCTTTCATTTAAAACAGAGATATTTTGCTGAATCACGGGATTCAAGAACAAAGTTTAGTGAGACTAAAAAATTCCATCAATTTTTTCGCTTAATTCACGCAGTAGACAGAAGGGAAAATTTTCAGGGAAAAATAAGACAACTAACGCCACGTTCTTCAAAAATCTGCATATATTATTCGATAAAATCGTTCTTTTTTATATTATACCCGCTGTTCACTGGAATCGCAATACATCTAAATTAGTTTACACTGATTTATGCATTTGAAAATTAAACGATTTCGATTTAACTGCTGGCAAAATGTGATCAATCTATCAGGGGTAGAAGTTTAATTAAATGAAATCAAATTTTAAATAAAAATTTAGAATGAAATCTTCGAAGGTTTAGAGCTATCGGGAAGAAGTGTAAAGAAATCTTACAGTAATCTTGCTTTACACTTATCTGATGATGGCCATAACTTATGAACTTAACACGATATTTCACATCTGATCATAAGATCCAAAATTGGAACAAAATCGAAAATTTTTGGGGAGAAGTTGAACGTATACGTCGTATCGTCAAAATTTTCATTGTAATTAGAAGGCAGTGTAAAGAAACTAACTTTAAAGTATTTGAACTTTACGGTGCTCTCCGATAGAGATATCATTTATGCGAAAAATTCGAATTTCTTGAAAATTTCGTAAACATTGGCTACTGAGCGAACTTAACGGGAATCTCATAATTTATTGCGAGAATAAAAAAAGCTAAAAATCTCGAAAAAACAAATTTAAAGTGTAATTTTTCGCAGAAGAAAGAAAAGTCATGCCGATTTCGGCCAACTAGTTTCAGAGGCACACAAGAGGGTGAGCGGGGTATTACCCCTACCTACAGTGCTCGCCATTAAACATGACGCACTATAATCATCAGATTTATATTAGATGATGCGTCACCAGCGCCGCGTTTCGTCTATAATGCGCTATCATCTCTTTTTTATTATGATAGGATATTTATCTTTATCATGCCGTTAATCTGGCGATGCGGACAGCGCAATTTAGCTATTAATAGCGCCAGCAAGAGGGAAGCGCGCACGTGAATGCCGGAAGCGCGCACGTGAATGCCGTTCTATATTCAGGCGAGAGCGCGCACGTGAATGCCGTTCTATATTCAGGCGAGTGCGCGCACGTGAATGCCGTTCTATATTCAGGCACGTGCGCGCTTCCTTCTTGTTGGCGCTATTAATAGCTAAATTGCGCCGTCCGCATCGCTAGATTAACGGCATGATACAGATAAATATCCTGTAATAATAAAAAGAGATGATAGCGCATTATAAACGAAACGCGGCGCTCGCGACGCATCATCTAATATAAATCTGACGATTATAGTGCGTCATGTTTCATGGCGAGCACTGTAAGGTTTTAAAGAACCCGATACTGTCAGGCAGTTTGGAAAAAACGGAAGGTGCCGCAAGGCAATTTTTGAGCTGACTGCGAAAAAAGTCCTAAAATTCTGCCTGAAAACAGTAAAAATATCGAAATTTTCCGGCGCTTCGCGCCTTATTCATAAACTTTTGTATTTTTCTATCGCTAGAAACCCGCGAATCGGCCAAACTTCAGTAATAAGGGTCAAGAAACCCAGTTTACCGCAGGTAACGCGCTACTATACTACATTATAGTGCCCTAAATTGTACATGTATGCACAAGTGTACGTTGACTAGTAAGAACAGACCCTGTACAAAAATATTGACCACAGTTTACTATATGACCATTTTTGGATCTCACCCCCTGGCCACATCTGCCTTGCCCATGTATGTTCAGAGGGTCCTTTAAAGAGCGACAAATTCAATGCTCAATACGACCAAAATATTAAAAAAATTATAATAAAAATTAGGCAAGTAATTTAATAAATCGTCATTAAAATTGGTGTAAACAAAAATATGGTTGGAGAAAATACATTACAGACAAATGCAAAATATTGCAATTATGCAAGTTAATTTAAATCCATATCAATAGAAGCAATTAGAATCTCTATTAAAAATCTATCATTTAAATTTACAAATTCAAACTTATTTCACACATCTAAACTGGTTATTTTGAATTTATAAATTTTAACATCCGTTTAGCGTCTTTCACTTCTCAGCGAGTATATAATTAAAAACATATTTAAATATAAATATTGATTTATACTAGTTTTAAAACTTTCCACCGATGCTCCTCCTATTACCCTAATTTAATGTTTAAACAATTTTGTAAAAGTATTTTCCAAAAGTGTAGTAATACAGCACACCTGGGCTTGGGGTGGGGGGGGTTTGGGGCATATGCACTCTAGGAACCAAAAATACCCCCCAGAATTCAATTTTTGAATTTTTTTGTTTTTTTTCTACATTTTTTTGATGCCAATGGATAGTGCTCGATGCTTGGAAATTGGTATTTTTTCGCCATACCAACATTTTTAAGGTCATTTCTTGACCTTTAAAAAATCTTGCACCCCCCAGAATTTTGGTGCTGCCCACGTTTGGAATACAGTGCAGTTTACATCGGAATTGAAGTAACACTCGATGATGCCCAAAGCCTTGCGATACACATCCTCGTTGGTATGAGATTGCAGACTCTCAATTTGGTCCAAACCGCCGCATTCTTCGATGGCAATCACACATGGCTCCAATCGATCTATTTTGTCAGCAGCCTGCGTATTATTCACGTACCCATAAAATAATAAGAACAGCAATAATGAAAACAATAATATTAGACCACATAATAATTTATCTCGTCTGATCTTATTGCTACCGCTACGATTGCTATCAATTTTTACAATTATTATATTATTATTTTATTAATATAATTATTATTATTATTATTTATCATTATTATTATTTTCATTATTATTATTATTCTTATTATTATTATTATTATTTTCATTATTATGATTATCATTATTATTATTATTTATTATTTATTATTATTATTTTCATTATTATTATTATTATTGTCATTCTTGTACGCCCAAAAACGATGTGTGATTAAATTAATGAAAGTAGTGGCAATATAATGGAATAATGAAGCGTTAACTGGACCGCTTTCGCTCTTTGAACCAAAATTCAACCCATGCAGACGAAATGAGAAGAAAAAGTCAGCAAAAGCGAGCAAGCTTTCCGCAAAATTTTGAAATCGTTAATTAATGAAAGATGTTCAAATGTAATAAATTTATATGTAAATACGTAATCAAAAAAGTAAAAGAAACATAAATAAAAATCAAGCGGAGAAAAAAGTGAAAAGGAGCCAAAAATTACTAAAATGGGCAAATAAATAAAAAATGATATATGTATATATATAAATTGATTATTAAATAAAAGGGATTAATTTAAAAATTAGAAATACGAAATGTACTTATATATGTACATACTTGAAGTAAATATGAAATGCAGTCGAGCACCAGACATATCGTGCGGACTTCGTTCGATTTCAGACGATCGCACAAAACGCCGAAAATCGTTTCGCCAAACTGAAGCAAGTAGCAAATGTGATCGCCCGTGCCGCCATTGATTACGTTGGCTAAAACCCAAACGGCTTCGTACTGAGATCTGTGATCGCACTAAAAAATGACCATTTTGATAGCGCTATCCATCGGCATCGATAAAATTGCGAAAAAACAAAAAACATTCAAAAATTGAATTCTGGGGGAGGGTATTTTGGATTCTCAAGGGGGGCGGGGGTGCATACCGTCCCTAAGCCCCCCCTGCCGACCTGTGCGCCTATGGTGCGTATCTCACTTCGCAAGGGAATCGGGATAAGGCCGACTTGTAGCGGGAGATCTCTCTAACTGTACACGCGCATAAACATACGTTATTTTGCCAACTATGTGCCATAGGTGCACAAGGTGAGGGTCGGCAGGGGTTGAAATGCCAAAAATCTAAAAACAGTAAATTTAACGTTCACGATTTTTTTGCTGTTTTAATGATCAAAATGGTCAAAATAGCCTATAAAACGTTTTTTCGTGTCAATAACACATTTTAAAAGCATTTTTAGTCCATTTTGACTGCATTATATCACTTTTAACACTAAAAAATGCAAAAACTTATCAATTTTGGGCGCTTTTTGAGTAAAAAGTACTAATCTGGCGCGAAGCGCCGGAAAAATTTTGACATTTTTACTGATTTTGATGTCAAAAATGACGCAGAGCAAGACCTGTTTGCTCAAAATCGCCGGACAGTACCGGTCTAGCTGACCCTCAGGGAGTAATACCCCCTCACCCCCTATGTGCATGTGTGCTATGTGCGCAGGGCGAATGGCATCGCTTCAATATGCCTTGCCAGCTGCCAACGTTGCAAAACAACGAGCGTTAGGCGAAGCACAAATGAGATTCGCATTAAGATGAACTGATTTGCGCAAACGCTTAACATGCCAGCCATTTCTTAGGCGGTCATGTTTTAGGACATTAATCGGAAGAATGACAAGGTGAGCAGGCACGTAT
Source organism: Mermis nigrescens (assembly GCA_036768485.1). Lineage (NCBI taxonomy): Eukaryota > Metazoa > Nematoda > Enoplea > Mermithida > Mermithidae > Mermis > Mermis nigrescens. Next base: position 96,497 of record JAVLUZ010000192.1, read on the forward strand.
CTCTGGGGGAATGTAGGGGGTTCGGACCACCCCAAAATACAGGAAAATCGGACTTTTTAAACGTTATTTTGAGTTATTTTTGGCTTTTTTGGGCCTAATCCCCCAAAATAGGACGGCCAGCTACGTGCCTAAAGGTGAGTTCTTTAGTTTTTTAGTTTGTGCGATACTCCGCCTTTGCGTTCGGTCCAACATAATTTCAAATTAAAGCACCAATATTAAAATAAAGGACAATGCGCTACAACGTTCTATATTATAACGCGCGCCAAGAGCAAGGCGCAGGAATGTTCTCCATTTACACGTTGTCACATCATCAAAGAAAGTGATATTCGCAAGTATGATTAGCATGTGGAAAGATGTTTAATCATCCATCATGTTACTATCATACATGCACTTCATGGGAATTCAGGGGGTGAGGGTTGAAATTTTTGAGCGCCCTTTTTGGACCAAAAAATGGTGGGTGTACGCGTCAGAAACATCGTTTTTCGACGTTTCTGACGATGCGCAATCTTTCCAGAGCATAAAAACATAGCAAACTTCGAAAAAAATCAAAAAAGTTGAGGAAATTGAACAAAGCATAGTCAAAAAATGAGCATATGGCCCGAAAATTTGTCGCTCCTGAGCAAATAGACAGCTAAAGACGCTTAGAAAAAGCCCCATTCTTTCGAATTTTATTAAAAATTTGTGGAAACTTTCGAAAAATCGCGAATTCTGGAAGGAGAACGAAAAAATTTTCATGGGAAAGGTGAAAACTTTTGTTAAAAGGTGAAACCCCCGAACTCCCCCAAGATCATGTATGGTTATCATAGTCATACAAAGGTACTTAAAGGATAATTTATCGTAACCTTATCGATGCCCGCGCATATTATGCATTCATAACCACATGACTCACATTAACAGCCAAAATTTAGTATCATATTTAAAATGTGGAAATACGAGAGTCAAGAAGACGCCAGAAACCAGACAGCGTTGACAAATAAGATATAATTATTATTAAATATTTGTTCTTTGATCCCACGAATGTCCGTAAAGATGAAAACAAATGAGCCATAGCTCAGCTAAATTAGCCGAGTAAATAAAAAAATATCTACTAAATGACCTTAGATTGTAAAATTATGATTGAAGTCGTACATAATATTATGACCCGACCCGGATTACCGGATAATTGACAAAAAATATGAATCATTAACTTTGAAGAAGACAAACTGAAGGTCAAGTGACCAATATAAGCACAGCACAAGCCACAGTATAAAACCCCAGCAAGCGAATACGTTTCTTCTCGCTTCTGGCATTCTTATTTTTAGCTAATCGCTCGTTTCGAACCGTGCGAGTTCGCGTTTTAACATTGTTTCTGAAGAGCTCAATAAGTCGTTTAATGATTAATAAAGGTACTGTACACTTCTCGCCACGAAATTTGAACAATAAAGAACTGAGTTTATTTAGGAACGCTATTTCACGACCTAATCGCTAGAGACCTAGAGCATATTCTGACTCGCTTTCGCGACCTACATAAACAGCGCGAAGCGCCGGTTAGTTTTAAGAAAACGCGACCTTAATGCATAGGCCAGACCGTATACGACTCAGCGCGCGTAGAGCGCATTAATATTGATTATACTCGTGCAATTCATACGACGCATATGATATTGTGTACATAATGCGCACTCGCGCGCTATCATGACGCGTCTATTTAAGGACGCGCGCTAAGTCGTAAACGGTCCAACCTACATAAGCGTTTTAGTATCGTTAAGTAAGAGATGTCAGGATAATTTTTAGGTCTCCGACGATTAGGTTGTGAAAAAGCGTTCCTAAATAAACTCAATCAGTCCTTTATTTTCAAATTTTGTGGCGAGAATGTATTACCGCGTTATTGAACTCGCAATCTTTTATTTCTTTGTAAATTTCTGCGTTTGTTTTCAAAATTAAACTTATTGTCAAAGAATGCAAGGGTTCACGATATATTTTTGAATAGAAATTCAAATAGAAAAAAGAGCGGCATAACTCATACCTACATAGCTTCGTGACAACCTGTTTAGAATACTACTCGTATTTTAGATCCCCACCCAGAGTCCTTTTTACCGAATAAAAAAATCCACAGAATTTTCAGCCCGATCCTACGCATATTTTCTTCTCAAACTAATCCCAAAAATAGCAAAAATGTATTTAGTCCAGATATGGAGGAAAATGTATACAACAAATAACAGCCTGGCGGAGCAAAGCGCGCAAATGAACCGACAAATTTTATTACTCGCGTGCACATGGGGCTCGTGCAAAAAACTTCTGGGGTAGACTAATATCAAAAATCAAATTGTTTACATATATTTTTTAGACTAAACATTCGATGCTTCGCAAATCGATTGCATATTTGCGCGGACAAGATGACGATCAATCGATTCGCTAGATATGTAAGTATAACAAGCGACTTTGATGCGCTCCGATAATTTGGTCTTGCATTTTGTGCGGACGTGTAAAGTCAATCGGGTGTAAATAAAAGATTTTGGGCGAATCGAGCGTAATAAATTAGCACTGCGTGGCTAGCATGCGCGCATAATTACACTCGTCAATAAATGGCATGCTCTTAGCTCGAGCGTTATGCTTTACACCAAAATTCCTGAAGGAAAGCATCGATTATGATGAGAACGCATGCAGCACCGAGAATGCGTCAAAACCTTCCAAAAGCAAACAAGCGCAAGTTGGAACTGTCGGCATTATATTGTTGCTTTAAAGCGCAACAAACCTTCAAAAGCTATTACCTTTAAAGTGTTCGCACTGCAACAAGTCGCACTTATCACTTGTCTACCAACTAGCTAATGTCTGAATTAATAGTGATACAAATATTAGGAAAAGCGCCCTCGTCGAATTTCGTCAAAATACGTGTAAATTTCGATTCAAGTTTTATATAGTGTGAACCAGTTTACTCTGCAATACAATGTACCAACCGATTGACTACAACTAACTGATTATTCAAGTTTGAACTAGCAGCGTGATAGACTAACGAAGGATCGCTTCGTATGCGTTATGTCTCAAATGGTGTAAACTACGTTTCGACTTCATATTACGTTTTGAACTGGTTTACACAGAATACAATAAAATCGATCACGTGAGTAAGTGATTTTTACATGTCTAAAGTACGAAAGATAATGACAAAAACCACCCTCGTAAGCACGATGACACAAAGTGTAAACCATACATGCACAGCATGGGAATTCTGGGGGAAGGGGTTGAAATTAAAAAGTGTCGCCTTTTTTGGGTCCAGAAATGGTAGGTACGCGTCAAAAACATCGTATTTCAGCGTTTCTCACGATGCTATATCTTTCGAGAGCATAAAAACATGAAAATTTTGAAAAAAATCAAAAAAGTCGGAACAAATTGAACAAAATATAGTCAAAACATGAGTATAATTGGTCGAAGCGCCGAAAATTAGTCACTTTTGAGCCGATAGCTAAAAACGCTTAGAATGCATCTTTTCTATAAATTTTTAAACAAAATTTGAGTAACTTTCAAAAAATCGCCAATTCTAAGGGAGGGGGTGAAAATATTTTTGCGGGGATGAAATTTTTCTGGGGGAAGGGGTTGTTTTTTTGAATATTTTTTCTGGGGGGGGCTTTTTTGTTTGAAAATATGTTTCATGTATGGTGTAAACCACGACACGAGTCAAAAATTTTGTAAACAGATTGCACTATACCTTCTTAAGGACTTCCAGAACGACGGGAATCAAATTGGCGTCAAATATAGCTTTGATTTGAGCGTGATTTCCAGCGGCGATATTTGACAGCAGCCACATGGCTTCTTTGATAATTAAGCTTTTTTCGCTGCGAATTATAGCCGGCAAAATCGAAGTCAAAACACCACTATCCACGACTACCTGCAATAAAATGATAAATAATAAATATGTAAATAATAATAAACAAAAATAAATTAAATAACTATAAATACAGGAACCAAGCAAAAAACGAAAAGTAAACAAATAAAATAATGAATACAGTGCTCGCCATGAACCATGACGCACTATAATCGTCAAATTTATATTAGATGATGCATCGCGAGCGTCGCGTTTCGTCTATAATGCGCTATCATCTCTTTTTTATTATTATAGGAAATTTATCTGTATCATGCCGTTAATCTGGCGATGCGGACGGCTCAATTTAGCTATTAATAGCGCCAACAAGAAGGAAGCGCACATGTGAATGCCGGTAGCGCGCACGTGCCTGAATATAGAACGGCATTCATGTGCGCGCACTCGCCTAAATATAGAACAGCATTCACGTCCGCTTCCGCATTCGCGTGTTCCTCTTGTTGGTGCTATTATAAGCTAAATTGCGCTGTCCGCATCGCCAGATTAACGGCATGATACAGATAAATATCCTATAATAATAAAAAAGAGATGATAGCGCATTATAGACGAAACGCGGCGCTCGCGACGCATCATCTAATATAAATCTGATGATTATAGTGCGTCATGTTTCATGGCGAGCACTGTAAGTATGTAAAGGAAAAACAAATTGACAAGTTAGCGAAGCAAAAATATAAGAGACGCGTTCAGATTAAATAATTTATTAACCATGCAAATGAATAAATAAAATATTAACTTAACATAATGTAAGACAGATAATCAATTATGAGAACGTAAATATTACTGGTTAGAAAAGGGGATTTACAGGCACCTAGCTGACCGTCCTATATTGGGGGGACCAACACCAGTTTTGGGAGGACTGAGCTCAAAAAATCCAAAACTAGCACAAAATAACGTTCCGGACCCCCCCCGCCCATTGCCTACCAGAGCTACGTGCCTGGGGATTTATCAGAACGATCTAAAATGAGCCTTAAATTTGGCCGATTTCGACCACACGATCATATTTTGAGACGTTTTTGTCATTATTAGCCGCAAAGTCAAGGTCATCATTCGGCTACAGATGCACAAGGTCAGGTTGGCCAGGGAGGGGTAAAATCGAGATTTCGGGGTCAGAGACGCACATGCCAACATGGGAATTCCGGGAGGGGTGAAATCATAAAGTGCCTTTTTTGGGTCCAAAAAATGTATACAGTACAGGCCTAATTGATTTAATAATTCATTTAGTTATAAAGAAAGTACTAGGCCGCGTCATACGTTTATTTATAGATCAAATACAGTTCTAAACGCCCAAAAGTAACATTGAACGATTTATTTCCGCATTTCAATTGAGCCGCGTAGCATCAACGAAATCAACAATACCTCCTAGGCCACGATTTCAATTAATTATTTATTTTATATTTAAAAACTAAATTAGTTTTATCATGAATCCCCGAGTTTGTTTACTTTGACATATAAGCATAACACGAAACGTCTAAATACGGGTTGAACCATTTGTGATAGCCTGGGCACGTACATATATCTCGCGAAATTTTACTTATGCATATAAATCATTGTCAGAGTCGGATATACGCGGCCCACAGGACATGACCCAGATGATGCGCAGCATGGCCGATCTAGGGAGGGTGAGCCGGTCTGGGCGAGTAAAAAACTGAGCTTTTTCGAACCAAAATAACCTTAAAAACTGGTATATAAGCACTAAATAGCGTTCAAAGTATATTAACGCGTTCTTTTCAATTTGAAGCACTTTTTGAGGAAATTTTCAATTTTCACCCCTTTTCCGCACATATGCACATGAAGGGGGGGGTGAGGGGGTATTACCCTTTGAAGGGTTAGCAGCGGACAGGTATATAGTGTCCGAAGATTCAAAAGCAGTAAAAAAAGTCAAAATTATTTCGGTGTCGCTGGATTAGTATTTTTTATGTACTTTTTAATCAAAAGGCGCGCGAACATTGATCAATTTTTGAATTTTTTAGTATTAAAAGTGATATAATGCGGTCAAAACGGACTAAAAACGCTTTAAAAACGCGATATTACCACGAAAAACCTTTTATAGGCTATTTCCACCATTTTGATCGTTTACACAGCAAAAATTCGTGCTGTTTTGGATTTTCGGGATTTAATCACCCTTGCTGCGACCCTCGTTTGTGTTTGGTGTTTGGCCTTCATTTTGCCTCGTTTTCTCCAAAAATTTTCCGTTTTTCCTTGTTAGGGGCCTGAAACCCCAACCCCCACTCCCCCCACGTGAACGTCTGATCACGAGCCCAAATTTTGGTACAAAATAGGAGTTTTGTTTTTGGACAAGATGGCCGTTTAGATGGAAGGCGAAATCCAAAATATTTCGATACAAAATAGCGGAAAAGGTAAAAAAATGTATGCAGTATTGGAAGTCTGACCATAGGTGGGCGGCAACGAAATTCTCGGGGTTCAAAATTTTTCAACGTTTTTCATTCAGCACTATCCATTAGCATCAAAAAATTGCGAAAAAAATGAAAAAAAATTCCAAAAATTGAATTCTGGGGAAAAATAGTGAAATTAAAAAAAAATTCTGGTTTCTCGGTGGGGGGTACACACCCCCGAACCCCCCCACGCCCAGCTGCGAGTCTGACCTGAGTTTGCATATCGTTTCCGGTGACGATGTTGCCCAAACAACGGAGAGCCGGTGCGATGTGAGAAATTTCGGTCGAATTCAACAGGGCCACCATGCGGGGCACTGCTCCTTGCTCGATAATTGGCTCAATTCTGTCCTCGGTCGAATCGGACAAATAAGCGATGGCCCAGCAAGCGTCCGTTACTACCGACTTAAAGGAATGATTGTCTAATATTATCAGGCCCATATCTCTGGGGGAATGGGGGGAGGTTCGGACCCCCCCCAATTCATAAAAATGAGAAAGATAGGACTGACGTTATTTTGTGCTATTTTTGGCCTTATTGGGCTTAGTACCCCCAAAATTGGTGTTGGTCCCCCAAAATATTCCGGCCAGCTACATGCCTGAATTTTATGAGATTATGCTATTGCCGAAATTAATGCAGTAACTACCATACATGCACAGGATGGAAATTCTGGGGGAATCCTAAAGTGCCTTTTTTGGGCCGAAAAAAATGGTGGGCAGGCGTCAAAAACATCGTTTTCTGACGCTTTCTGACGATGCCCATTCTTTCTAGAGCATAAAAACATCAAACAATTTAGAAAAAAGCGAATGAATTGAACAATATATAACTTAAAACACGAGTAAATGGCGCGAAGTACCGAAAATATGACACTTTTGAGCAAACGGCTGAAAACGCTAAAAAAAGCACTTTTCCTACCGATTTTTGGGGATGTTTTAAAAACTTTCGAAAAATCGCATATTTTTCGTGCCATAATTTTGCCTCATTTTTCCCTCGAAAATTTCCCTTTTTTCTATACTGATAACCATACTGCGCGGCATAGAAATGCTGGGAGGGATAATAAAGTGTCTGTTTTGAGTCCAGAATGGTAGGTACGCGTCAAAAACATCGTTTTCCAGCGTTTCTGACGATGCTCTATATTTCTAGAGCATAAAAACAAAAAAATTCCGGGAAAAAATCAAAAAATTCGAACAAATTGAACAAAATAGAGTCAAAACATGAGTATGGTGGCGCGAAGCGCCGAAAACTTGGCACTTTTGAGCAAATAGATAGCTAAAAACGCTTAAAAAAGCGTGTTTTCCACAATTTTTTTGGGAACTTTTAAAAAATCGCCAATGCTGGGGGAGAAACAATTTTTCGAAAATTTGTCAACAACTGTGGGAAAGTGCCCACGGCCAAAATTTCCGGGGGTAAAGCGAGTTTCGTGTCAAATTTTGATATTTAATCCTTTGTACTTCTACCTTCGTGGACTTTTGTAGACAAATTTGCATAATCAAATTAAAAAAACAAGGGTGACAGAATGACCTGTCGCCTGAAATATGTATACGAAATAATGGAAGAAAAGTGTCTTTGCGAATGAATTGACCCGTAAAATAAGTGTTTATCTGAAATTATACTATTAGACGTCATTTGACGTTTATTCACGGATACAAGCAATAGATTTTGGCCCAAATAGCCTTAGAGGGTATGCTTTTTAAAGTCTTGACATACGAGATAGCTTATAGTCGTCCTATTTTGGGAGGGACCAACACCAATTTTGAAGGGACCAAGCCCAAAAAGGCAAAAATAACGCAAAATAACGTTTGAAAAGTCCTATATTTCCCGATTTTTCTCAATTTTTGGGGGGTCCTGACCATACGTGGGCAACAAGAAAATTCTAGGGGGAATGCAAGATATTCTGAAGGTCAAAAAATGGCCTTTAAAATGGTATTATGGCGAAAACACCATTTTTCGACGTTTTTCATCGAGCACTATCCATCGGCATCAAAAAATTGCGAAAAAAAACGAAAAAAATTTTCAAAAATTGAATTCTGGGGGGTTGCATCCCCACGCCCAGGTGTGGTCCGGCCCCCCCATTTACCACAGAGCTAAGTGCCTGCCTATAGTTCCAAGTGTGCACGTGCTGTCCAGACCATAGATGCATAGCATGGCCGATCTGAGGGGGAGGGGGTCAGCGGGTCTTGAGGGAGGTGGGGGAGGTCAAGAATTTAGAATTTTTGGGCCAAAATAAACTGAAAAACTAGTATATATAAGCGCCGAGATAGTGTTAAAACACACACAATTCTTGTCGATTCAGAGCACTTTCGAAGGAACTTGTTTGATTTTCATCCATTTTTGGCCTTCATTCTGCGTCATCCCCCAAATTTAATTTTTCCATTCTAGGGAGTCTAAGACTAGACATGCAAGTGGGGGGAGGTTTTGGGGGTCTAGACTTTAGAATGGAAAAATGGACGATTTTGCGGAGAAAAAGAGGCAAAAATGAAGGCCAAAAACCAATTAAAATTGAAAATTTTCTCCAAAAGTGCTTCAAATAGACCAGAAACTGCGGCTGACCCGCCCAAGATTGACTATGCTTTGCATCTATTGTCTAGACCGTAGGTGGACGGTATTTTTCAAAAGTAAAAAAATAGCCTTAAAAATGGTGGTGTGGCGAAAAAACACAATTATTAAACGTTTCTCATCGACCACTATCCATTTGCATCAAAAAATTGCGGAAAAAAACAGAAAAAAATTTCCAAAATTGAATTCTAGGGGGTATTGGTTTCTGGGGGCGCATACCCCCCAAACCCGACACGCCTAGGTGTGATTCCGACCGAGCATGTGTGGGCATCTAGGAAATCTAAACCATACGTGTAACGGCTCGAAATTTCCGGGGTGGGGTTTCCCGGGCGAATTTTAAGGGAAGATGAAAATTACCTTCATTATTTTGGCCAAAAAACGGCTGTCAATAACCTACAGTGCTCGCCATAAACATGACGCACTATAATCATCAGATTTATATTAATTGATGCGTCGCGAACGCCGCGTTTCGTCTATAATGCGCTATAATCTCTTTTTTCTTATTATAGGATATTTATCTGTATCATGCCTTTAATTCTGGCGATGCGGACAGCGGGCAATTTAGCTATTAATAGCGCCAACAAGAGGGAAGCGCGCACGTGAATGCCGGAAGCGCGCACGTGAATGCTCGTTCTTTATTCAGGCACGTGCGCGCTTCCTCTTTGTTGGCGCTATAAATAGCTAAATTGTGCCCTCCGCTTCGCCAGATTAACGGCATGATACAGATAAATATCCTATAATAATAAAAGGGATGATAGCGAATTATAGACGAAACGCGGCGCTCGCGACGCATCATCTAAATATAAATCTGACAATTATAGTGCGTCATGTTTCATGGCGAGCACTGTAAAAACGGACAAAAAAATTCCTGACTTATGGGGAAAGGGGGAGACGACGGCCGACCACTAGTACACGAAGCACTCACAGAATAAAAGTTTAGGAAATTTTTTACAGATTTTAGCTAATTTTTGATACCGAATAATAGTGGCTCGACAAGATACGATCAAAAATAGTGTTTGTTTTTGTATGACTAATTTCTCGGCACTGTTTTGACATCGGAAATAATTGAACCTTCATAGGTGAAGAAATAAAGAAAATTTACACAATTTGGCAATTCTGGGTTTGGGGTGAGCGCCACACACGATCTTGGGGGAGGGGACTTTACTTCCCCGAAGAAATTTTACACCCCCCCGCGAAATATTTTTCGATACTCCCAGAATTGAGGATTTTTCAAAACTTCCCAACAATTTTCTGAAGAACGTTTGTAGAAAAGATGTTTTCCAAGCGTTTTTAGCCATCTATTTGCTCAGAAGTGCTAAATTTTCGGCGCCTCGCGCCATTATACTCATATTTTAACAATATTTTGTTCAATTTGTTCCGATTTTTTAATTTTTTCGATTTTTAAACTTTTGCTTTAGAACGATAGAGCATCGTCAGAAACGCCGAAAAACGATGTTTTTAATGCGTGATTACCATTTTTGGACACAAAAAGGCACTTTACACTCTCAGCCCCCCCCCCCAGAATTTCCCATGCCGCTCATGTACGGTGAGCGCGTATATTTAAACGAGGCTAATTCATGGACAGCCATCATCCAAAAAGTAGACCACCCCAACAGAGACCGACATTTTGGCAAAAGCTTCATGCAAATCTCTAAAGCGTTTCTAGGCATTCGATGTAAAATTTTGTTGAAATTTTTTTTTAATTTGAAAATTGTAAAATTTTAAATGTAAAATTTTAAAATTTTCTTATTTCCATCAATTTTAAAATTTTTAGAATAAAACTGTAAAAAAACGGTAAAATGTAAAATTTTAAAAAATTTCTGAAAATAACTGTAAAATTTACATCAATATCGATCATGTACATGGTAAATCATTAAATTAACTCATCGATACCTGAATAAGTTTAAAATATGACTTTTTAAACGTTATTTTGTGCTATTTTTGGAGCTATATCCCCCAAAAATTGGTGTTGGTCCCCCAAAATAGTACGGCCAGCTACATACGTGCCTGAGTATAATTGATCGAAATTAGCTCCCAGTTCGTACATATATAAAAGATGAATGGAATAATTTCGAGAAAAATTTGATTTTTGTGTCATTTTTTAGAATTATTTTTGCATGACGAAATTCTCTCCCTCGTTCTAGACAGTCTACAATCAGTGGCGGATCCAGGATATTTCCTAGGGGGTGGCGGTACCCCTAAGTTGGGGGGCGGAACCCTGACTTGGGCGGAAAAATTAGCCGTTTTAACCCGAACAATCGCTAAAAAGTCCTTAATTTTTCGCACTATTTTGGACCAATGGGGGGTGCGGCTCCCTCCCATAAATCCGCCCGTCTACAATATTAGGGATACGATAGAGGAGAAGGATTCACCAAACCACAAAGAGCCGATCAGCCCACGTCCCCAAGATGAGATTCGTTATGCCCATTACGTGAATTTTCGGGGAATATTTGTGCCTTTTGTCATTTTCGGCCGGAAGTAGGAGGCCATTCCCCCTGATTTTTGGTAAAACTTGCGTATTTAGGCTATAACGAGGTGCATTTTATCCACTTTCAGCCGAAATGCGGGGCCATTACCACTCCACCCACCCCAAGCTTTGTTAAAACCTTGCCTTTTTGGACTATTTTAGGTGCATTTTTTGTCATTTTTAGCAGAAATAGGAGGCCATCATCGGTCCGCCACCTATTTCCGGCAAAAATCTGCGATTTTAGACTATTTTAGGTTTGACCAAAAATGGAAGACTATTTACCCCCCCCCCCACCGGAAAGTCGCCGACGCTACCGAATTTCAGTGTATGTAGTCAAAACTAGACATTTGCCTGTGGCACGCCCCTATATTCAGGGGGAGCCGTCCAACACCCGGAATGAGAAAAAAATCTCGCTTCTCCAAAGGCCCCGACCCCCCCCCCCCCGCAGGAAAAAACGGAAAATTGGCGAAGTGAGCCTAAAACACAAACAAAACAGATTTTCAGCGTTGAGCTAGTAAAATAAAGATTTTCTGGCGCTTCGCGCCGGCTTTGTTGTTTATATAAAGTTTTGTCTTCTAACCCGCTCAGAACCGCTTAACTTTGAGCTAGACAAGAAGAATATGTCCATTTTTCGACCTTTCCCGCCAAATTATTGTATAGGTATTGTTTTTCTCTGTAAAACACAATGATAAAATATAAAGACAGGAGTAAAGAGATAACTCGTCGATTGAATGAAGAGAAATGAGTTGTGAACAGTGGCGGATCCAGGATTTTCCTAGGATGGGGGCGGTACCCTGAGGGGGGATGGGCAGTACCCCTAAGGGGGGGGGCGGAACCCTGACTTGGGCGGAAAAATTAGCCATTTTGACCCGAAAATCGCTAAAAATCGCTCAAAAATCCTTAATTTTGCGCACTATTTTTGGCCAATGGGGGAGGGGGCGGCGGCCCCGCCCCCCTAAATCCGCCCCTGGTTGTGCAGATAGGTTAAACGATAGATTTTTTATGAATCAGTCAGTGGCGAATCTAGGATTTTCGTAACAGAGGGAGGTGCCCCAACTTTTTCCAAAACGGTCAAAAATAGGTACGAAATTCGCTCTTCACGCGCAAAATGGCGTTTTTCGGCGTTTTACATTGTTTTTATTCAAAATCGCCTTTAGAGCAACAATTTTTCGAGAAAAATTTGAAATTTTCGACAATATTTTTCAAAAAATGCTTGAATTTAGCGAAAATGCGGCGCAAAACGCCGGAAAATCTTTTAAATGTACGAAGAAGGACGTTCAGAGATTATGAAATGCAACTGTATTTCCTGCCTTTGTACCATTTAAAGCGAAACGTTAAAAATTTATAAAATTTATGTTTAAAAATGGAAAAAAATCCATGTTAAAATAACTGTTCCTGTTCCGGAAATCGTTTAAAAGTCAGGAAAATGTTTGCTGCCGCAAAAAAACCATTCATGGCGCCGAAATCTGACTTCCAGGACGTCAAGAAAGAAAATGAACGCCTTTAAAAAGAATCATTAAAATTAAATTAGCTTAATATTTGGTCAAAACCCGCAAAACCCAAAGAGGGATTCTTGGAAAAAATACAAATTAGGGCCGAAAAACCGATGAGAACCAGAACTGTTGAACAAAAAGGCTTTAAATTGACCCAGAAGTGCGAAAAAATCTTTATAAGAAGCCTCAAAATCTTTGCCGCTTACAATGAACGACCATGAAGTTATGTAAATATAAATTTAAAATTTTAAAGTAAAAAAGTAGCTTCAGTTCGAAAAATTCAAAAAGTCAGCTATCGCTAAAAAACAATCAATCGCACGTACTACGGTATCAAATTTTTTCCATGAAAGTGTAAAGAAGCCAAAAAAGCGATGATACGCAAAATGGAATAAATTGCATGCGAAAACACTCATTACGATTTAAAACACTTTACACAATGACAATGAAGGATTGCATTCGACAAAAACTTAGCATACTGCGCATAAAAAAATCATAGTGTAAAGAGAATGAAATACGGAACGAGTTACAGTAAGCCTTGTAAAAATTAGCCTAAATCTATGTTCGATCGACTGACTAGAAGCTGAAAGCAATTAAAGAGCTTAGTCAGTTTACACTTAAGGCTTTACGCGTTTTATCGCTAACTTTTGACCGCAGTGTAAACAAGCCACAAATTCGTTCAATGGGCGGCGATTATAATATAGTGTAAGTACTGAAACTAAAATCATGCAAAATAAATAAAAAATGAAAAACACTAAAACCCTTTGGCAGAACTTTACACAGCGAATCCTGAGATGGCAAAAAAATGAGTCTTACTGTATCTTTGTGGCTCAGAAACGGAATGAGCACCGGCAATACGGTATGCAACAGTTCGACCGGAGGAGGCGGAGTTCGATGACGACACAAATTCGATAGAGTCCACATTACAATACGCAACATCTCGATCTACTATTTAATTTAGGGATTGCGGTGTAAAGAAACAGTCTTAGAATACGGAGGAAGCAAGCAAATGAAAGAAAGCCGATCAGATTGAAATAGTTTGAGTACCTTTAATGAAGGGCTGTGTTTAAGGGAGGGGGATAGATTCAACAGGGGGTGGGGGACCCCTACCAAAGTTGGACGTCCCACCATCGCCCCAAAGCCAGAAAAATTTTGACCCCCCGCCCGATTTTCGAGAGAAAGTGAATTTTCCGGCGGTTTTTATGTGCCGATTTTGGCCAAAGTTTGAAGTCATTTACGTCTCCCTCTAAAATGGCCTCAGAAACCCACACTCAAATTTTGAGCCTCTGTATATATATATATATATATATATATATATATATATATATATATATATATATATATATATATATATATATATATATATATATATATATATATATATATATATATATATATATATATATATATGTATTGGCGAGGGCGCCCCTCCTTGGCCGAAAAAAATTTTATGGTAAGATAATGCAGAAAAATATGGGGAAATTGTATGTCTCTGATGTGAAATCTTTTAATTTTTGGCGTTCTCATGACAGTTTTCCATAATTTTGACTCACGCGCGTACTAAAAAACAACACTTTTTATGGACACATAAGTAAGTAAATAAGTTTTTCGAAAAGTTCGAATTTTATGTTCTATACAGTAGAGCCGCAAGTCCTCCATTGGCCGAATCCTAAATAGGGGCTCTCACTACAATACATAACGGCTCGAAATTTCAGGAGGGAAGTACTCGATCATTTTGAGGGAAATGACTTCTAATTTTTGGCCACAAATGGCAAAAAACACCTAAAATTAGCCAAAACGCAAGTTTTCGCCAAAGATGAAAGTTCGAAGAGTTAGTCAAGTTTTTTAGTTAGTTTTCCGTAGTTTTTATCGCATTAGCAGAAAAGGAGTAATGATTGAATGCAAGAATAGTACTAGGAACCATACATGCAAATAGGGGTGAGGGGTATTACCCTACCCCTGAAGGGTCAGCCGGACAGGTACTGTCCGGCGATTTCAAGCTGGTGGAACGTTTTTTGCATCGTTTTTTGAGGTCAAAAGCTGTAAAAATTCAAAAAATATTTCGGTGCTTCGCGCCAAATTAGTTCCTTTAAGTACTTTTAACTCAAAAAGTGCCCGAAAATGGTAAATTTTTGAATTTGTTAGACTTAAAAGTGATATCATGCAGTCAAAATGGACTAGACATGCCTTTAAAATGCGATATTACCCCGAAAAACCGATTTATACGTCATTTTGAACAATTTGATCGTAAAGACAGCAAAAAATTCGTGAACGTTTAATTAACTGTTTTAGATTTTTGGGATTTCAACTCCCTCCAATCCTGACCTTGTGCAACTATGATAGGAACCATACAGGAGCATAGGGATAAGGAGAGGGCATTACTCCCCCTTAAGCTCTGAAGGACTGATAGCTATACGGCCATTTTGGCCGAAAAAATTGCTTGTATATAGCCATTTTTGAGCTCAGAAAATGAGCTTTGGCTTTTTTGGGCTCATAAAACTAGCTATATAACCCATTTCGGACACAGAAACATAACAGTGTGAGCTCAGAAATGTAATTTAGTTGTCTTTTCTGAGTTTTAAACGGATGTATAGCAATTTTTCGACTCCAAAAAGGGCTAAATAGCTATTTTTAGTCCAAAAAGGCTATATAGCTATGTTTGTGAGTATACAAAGGCTATACAGATCATTTTCTGAGCCAGAACAGAATAGGCTATAGAATCGTTTTTGCGAAGCACTCAGCTATCTACCGATTTCTGCCCCACCTCTTCTGGAAGTTTGACCTTGCGCGCCTATGTTAGGCACACATTACATACTTACATAGGGTTGGGGTAGTACCCATACATGCACAGCATGGGAATTCTGGGTGGGGGGGGTGAAAACTCTAAAGTGCCTTTTTTGGCCCAAAATGGCCAGTACGCAATGAAAAACATCTTTTTTTGGCGTTACTGACGATACTCTTTCCTTCTAGAGCATAAAATCACGAAAAAAAATTTCGAAAAAAGTCGAATAAATTGACCAATATATTGCTTAAACATGAATATAAGGCGCGAAGCGCCATAAATTTAGCGATTTTGAGCGAATAGATAGCCAAAAACCCTTAAAAAGACACTTTTTCTACCAATTTTCAGGTAAGTTTAGGAAACTTTTGAAAAATCGCCAATTCTGCGGGGGGGGTGAAAAATTTTTTGCGGGGGTGAAAAATGATTCTGCGGGGGTGAAAACCTCCCCTCCAAGATCATGTATGGTAGTACCCCTACATCAGGGTCCAAGGCTCGAGTCAGTGTCCATCTTTGTACATGCACAAAGATTTTGGGAAGACAAAAATTGCAAAAAAGGTCTAAAATTCGCAAAATTTTCGGCGCTTTGCGTCGAAATGAGTAATTGCGATGTTCTATATATCTTTATAATGGCAAAAATTGCATTTAGAATGGAAAAATGTCAAATTTTTCCGCGCTTCGCGCCGTTTTGAAACGATTCTTAGTGATTTTTGCCCTTAGATACCCAGAAAATAGCAAAAATACACTACAAAAAAATCGAATAACTATGTTTTTACCAAACTGAAATCGCTAATGTACCATATTATAGTACCAAAAAATTTGTGTGTACAAAATGTACAAAGATTTTTGGGTAGACAAAAAGTGTAAAAAGGTGTAAAATTCCTGGAAATTTTAAAATGAGTAATTGTTTGTCCATATATCCTTAAATTAGCAGAATTTGCATTTAGAATGTTAAAAAGCAAAATTTTTCGGCGCTTCGCGCCGTTTTGAGACAATTTTTAGTAATTTTTGGCTTCAGAAACCCAAAAATTAACTAAAATACTCTACCAAAGATCGAAAACCCTGTTTTACCACACTAAAATCGCTACCGTACTATATTATAGTACACAAAAAATTGCATGTACAAAATCTACAAAGACTTCTGGGGACCATCTTTGTACATGTACAAACGGACCTTTTACAAAAAAACACAGGTTGACCTACAAAAAAGTTAGATCTATGGATCGAAATTTCGGGATTTTGCCCAATGGACTTTCGACCTTGGAAACTATGATTACTAGAGACCAAGATTATTTGTAAATCGGTACGGATTGCGCAACTAATGTAAAGTCTATGCTACCTAAAACTTTGATGCGAATGCAAAGGATCGTGAGAAAAAATACCAATAGCAAACAGGGGCGGATTTAGGTGAGACGGCAGCCCCCTCCCCCATTGGCCCAAAATAGTGCGCAAAATTAAGGAGTTTTTAGTGATTTTTAGCGATTTTTCGGTTAAAACGGCAAATTTTACCGCCCAAGTCAGGGTTCCGCCCCCCCCCCCTAGGAAAATCCTGGATCCGCCACTGATAGCAAATTGTGCATGGACAGATGTATCGTGCAACCCTATTCAATATTCCGAATTATTTATTCCCAGAATTTTCCAGACAATTCTTTTGCCCAGTGACGGATCTGCGATTTTCCTAAGGGGAGGGTATCCCAACTTTTCCAAAAATAGTCGAAAAAAGGTCCAAAAATTTGACCTTAGCGCGCGAAATAGCGGTTTTTCGGTGTTTTACATTGTATACTTTTAAATAACATAACTTTTGGCGCAATATTTTTTCTTAAAATTTCAAAATTTTCGACAATTTTGTGCGAAAAAACCATTTAATTCCTTTAACTTTACAAAAATCTGGCGCCAAACGCCGGAAAATTTGTGAAATTAGGGCGGATAGGCGTCTAGAAGCATGATTTACTGCTTAATTTGCTGTATTTATAGCATTTGATGCGAAACTTCGAAATTTTTAATTGAAAATTTAAGAAAACTATGCAAAAATAGCTGTTTCTGCTGTTAAAATTGTTTTAAAACCTATATGAACGGAAAATGGCTTCCGGGTTGCCAAGAAAGTAAATATATAAATGTCATTAATAGGTATAGAAAAATTTAAGGAATTATGGTCGTTGACGGCCAAAAATCATAGCAAATTGCATATCCATTCTTTATCTCGCCAATTATTTTTGGCCAATGGGGGGCGCTCCCCTTAAATGCGACTATGTTTGCCTCAGCCTATCACGAATTGGGCAACAAAATGATTAAACGGAACGTTAGTGTATAGTGTAATGGGGATAGGATTGCTAATTAAAGGCACTGCATAGGAGGAACCAACTCCGCAATTATATCAATAAGCTTTATTGCAGGAAACACTATTGATGGATGTTAAGCATAGTTTTCCAAGGTCGGCAGTTCAGATGGGGTGAAATCCAAGAATTTGAGACCACTAAATTTAGAGTTCCACTTTTTTGTGTGGACCAAATATGAAAAATGGCTAAAAACTCGTATATAACATGTTTTAGAGTAAAAAACCGCATTTTAAAATAGTATTTATCCAATTCTTACTACTTTCATCACCCCTATAAATAATCCATTGGGCAAAAGATAAGGATTCATTTTAACTTCATTCTAAATAATTTTTCTACACAAAAACAAATATACTAAAATATATAAAAATACATAGAATATATGGAAATATAAAATATATAAAAAAATTAGAATTAAAAGAAATCAAAAAAATTTATCATACTAAAATATATGAAAATACTAAAAAACATCTTTGCTGCTTTTTTACCCAAAAATTAAGCAGAAAATGATTGATAGCTCGAAATCGTCTGACAGTGATTCGAGTCTCGGGCCCTGAGGGGGGGGGTTATACCCTTCATCACACCTCTAAAAGACCCCCTAAAAGAATGTGTTATCTTAAGTGAACACATCTAGGGTCGGCGTAGTGCATTGTGTACACAACATTTTGCCCCGGCCTCCGCTAAAAAGTCTGTCCTGGGACAACAGTAATAGAAATATTCATTTTACTTATTGACAAAACCGTAAAATATACGCTATCATAAAATTATATACAAAAATTCATTACATTGTCACAATTTCGAACAAGTATCTTCCATGGAAATATATTTTTTTAATTCGACGGCAGCTCATTTCGTAAATAAATATGCTTTTAACACTTAAAGAATGAAATTTGGATAAAAATTTAAAAAATATAATCCAAAATAAAAATTATAACGCCTGAATAATATCGAGCTATGTACAACATAGAAAAATCTACTCTGAAGCCCGAAAGCTCAGTCTCGCCTAATTTTAAAAAGAATTAAGAATTTCGATTTATTTATTTATTCAATTTTAAATATTTTATCTTTAATTTAATTTCTTGCTCAATACTAAAAAGGAAATAAACAACCTTTATTCAAATAAATACTGATGGATTAATGCTGATAATTTCTTAGACAAAAAGCAATTTTGCAACATTGCAAAACCCTAAATAATTTTGGGACGTACGACCGAACCCCCTAGAATTTGTAATTGACATTCATACATGAAATTAGGGGTGGGTTGGAAAATTTTCACCCCTTATAGGGAGTATTGCATCTCCCGCACGGAATCCGGGATTTTTAGGCACGTATCTCTGAAGGAAGGGGGGTTCGGACCCACCAGGAAAAATTCAGAAAAATAGGACTTTTTGAAGTTATTTTGTGCTATTTTTGTACTTTTTGGGCTTAGTCCCCCAAAAATTGGTGTTGGCCCACCCAGAATAGGACGGCCAGCTGCGTGCCTGGGGATTTTCCTTGAGTTCGGAAAAATTCATTAAAAGGTGGTATATTTTAAGCTGTTTTAGCCTTCTCTATGCTAAAAAAATTACAATTTCGACGATTCGCACCATACAGTGCTCGCCATTAAACATAACGCACTATAATCGTCAGATTTATATTAGATGATGCGTCGCGAGCACCGCGTTTCGTCTATAATGCGCTATCATCTCGTTTTTATTATTATAGGATGTTTATCTGCATCATGCCGTTAATCTGGCGATGCAGACGGTGCAATTCAGCTATTAATAGCGCCAACACGAAGGAAGCACACATCTGAATGCCGGAAGCGCGCACGTGCCAGAATATAGAACGGCATTCACGTGCGCGCACTCGCCTGAATACAGAACGGCATTCACGTGCGCGCTTCTGGCATTCACGTGCGCGCTTCCCTCTTGTTGGCGCTATTAATAGCTAAATTGCGCTGTCCGCATCGCCAGAGGCATGATACAGATAAATAAGAGATGATAGCGCATTATAGACAAAACGCGGCGCTCGCGACGCATCATCTAATAAAAATCTGACGATTATAGTGCGTCACGTTTCATTGCGAGCACTGTATGTACATATTCATTCGAATTTTTTTATTTTCTCAATTTTTTATGTTTTCATGCTCGAAAAAATAGAGCATCGTCGGAAGCGCCGAAAAACCATGTTTTTGATGCGTATCCAGTCTCCACCATTTTCGAAACTATAAAAGACACTTAACAATTTGGCCACCCCAAGAATTCCATGCTGCGCAGGTGCAGTGATATCAGCACTATTATAAAATGATACAGACAAAAATAATCTTCGATAATCTAGTTAGCATTTTTACGCTGATGGGCTTTTTAGACAAGCGAATCAACGGATCCAAAGCTTGCGCCCCGATCACCAAATCACGCAAAGCGGCCGAATCGCCTGAAATTTACGAACCACTTCGTTTACACCATTCGACATGGTTTAAACAGTCGATTCACTTAGTTTACACAATCGATTCTCATGAAATTATTTAGGAGATTTATTAGGATTAAAAATTTAATTAAAAAAATTTAATATATTAAAAAATTAAAAAAAATTTAAAAAGAACAAAAGAACCCAAAAGAACAAGAGAAAATATTTTTAAAAAAATTTATGAAACCCCTAAAATCGTTCGTGAATCCCCGAAAATTTCGAAATAAAATATATACCATCCCCTAAAATAATTCTCGCTCCCCTATCCCATTTTCTATAGCGTACATGATCTGGAGAGGAGACGGAATTTGGGAGGGGGTTTCAAACCCCCCCCCCGCAAAAAAATTTCGACCCCCGAAAAAATATTTTCATTCCCCGAATTCGCAACTTTCAGAAAATTCCAAAAATTTCCTTAAAATTTGTAGAAAAAGATGCTTTTTAAGCGTTTTTAGCTATCTATTAGCCCAAAAGTGCCAAATTTTCGGCGTTCCCCATAATTCCCATGCTGTGCATTATGCTGTAGAGTAATTACAGGCATAAACCTCCGACGATTATCTAAACCTCTAAATCCCCTAAAATAACCCATAAATCCAAAAATTAAAATTTGAAACTAAATCCCGTAAAATGATCCTTCTTGAATTCCCGGAAATCTCTAAATTCTTCAGAATACTCGTTTAAATCACAAATAATTCCTAAATTCGATTATCCCATCCCACAAATGAACAAACATTTTTTCACCCAATTTTCCTTTTGTCCAAAACGGACATTTTCATTTTTTCGACTTTTCGCTCTAAACTTCATCGATTCCGGTATTTTTTTGGCTTGCTTTTGAATAAAAATAGCCCAATTTAATCCAGCATTATCAGGGTTGTTAGTAGTAGTAGTAGTACATACACGTATAACAGCTCAAAATTCTGGGAGGGGCGGTCGGCCATTTTTAAGCGAAGGGGTGAATGATATTCTATTTTGGCCGAAAATAGCAAAAAATCATCTAAAAATGGTAAACAAACAAATGTTTTGGCCAAAAACGGGGAAATAAGGAATTTCGGCCATTGTAGATATGGGATGGGGGAAGCATACGTGCAACGGCTCGAAATTGTGGGAGTGGGCCATTTTTAGGGGGTTAAATGACCCCCAATTTTTGGTCAAAAACGGCCAGAAAACGCCTAAAAACAGCCAACAAATTCAAGTTTTTCAAAAATTGGAGGTAGGGTTCAAAAATTTTCTGGCTCTGAGTGGGGAACGTCCGACTTCGGGTGGGGATCTCACATCCCCCCGTTACACGTACAAAGGGAAGACCCGGTTTGGTTGGGAGACGTATACATGATTTTGGAAGAAAATATTCCGTTTCCTGCAGAAAGTCCCATTTAAAAGAAAAATTGTAGAAAATGTGCTGTATTGAGCGTTTCAGCGATTTTTTTTGGGTCAAAAGTGTCAAATTTTCAGCGCTCCGCGAATCACGACTACTCATTCTTTGTGAATATATTTTGTTCGATAAAATGGAATTTTCCCAATTTTTATGGACTCAGAGAAGGGTAAATATTTTTCAACGTTTTGCTACGAAATTTTAATTATTTTTTGTTCAAAAGTAAAATTTTTTATGCTCGTGTTTCGCTCGAAATTTTAAGAGGGAGTCGCCCGTCGTTTTTTCTTTGGGGGAGGGGGTAAATCACCTCAAATTTTTGGTCAAAAACGACAAAAAATGCCTAAAAACCGCCAAAAAGTCACCTGTTTCAAGAAATAGAGCGGGGGTCAAAAATTTTCTGGCTTAGGGGGAGGGCGGCCGACTTTGGGTGGGGGATCCCCAATCGCCCCTCTTACGTGTATGTTATGCGTACGCCTGCATTAGTTTACATCAGCTCGCATTCACAAGTTTACATTTACGTGTGATCAATAGATTTACAACGCTTGTATGTATAACAAGTTTTAAAGCAAGCGAGCTTCTGTCAGTCGAGAAATGATGCACAAAATATTGTCCAACAATAAGCGCCGAATTCATCGTAGCATAGTCCAGATTTCTTACTGTATTTCAAACCTTTTTCGTTCTTTACACCGCCGCACAATAGGACTTTGAAAATATGCCCTTCTGAGATTCCGCGGTAAAAAAAACAAAACCTTGATTAGAACTCACCGTATCACACTAAGTGATACGAAATGTACTTCACACTTTACACTGAAAATAAATCTTGCTTTTAGATGAGCCAAACCTTACAAAAATAAGCACTTTTGGTCAGCAAAGCTTACCGGCAATATTGCTAAGAGCCCAGCAAGCTTGGTCAGCGACATAAAGTTCGGGCGAATCCAGCAAAGCCACCAGAAATGGTACGGCTCCGGCCGAAACGACCGATTGAGTTTCCGAGCTAGTGCCGGAAGAAATGTTGGTCAAAGCCCATGCTGCTTCGAACTGCAACTTCGGACTAAATTGCGCAAACAAATTTACTTTACACTCACTTTACATCCTTACAAATTATTAACTTTAAAATATGCGACCAACTTTAAACTTTGGGCAATAAGTCATTTCCAAATAAAAGAATTTACTTTACACTTTGAAAATGAATTCCTTTAAAAATCTATACTATAATTTACACACACTTTACACTCTTTGCAATCTACCAAATAAGATATGAGCATACTCTAAAACCTCTTTACACTTAAAAATACATGCATGACTTTAAAATATACTTTATCGTATGCATATAAATGTTCCACTTTTGCTTTAAATGAGAGTTAGAAGCATAAGTCGTACGAATTTTGAGAAAATAGAATAAATAGTATAAAACTATTTCAACAAATCAACGGGTTTAAGCGCCCATTCTTAAATTGTGTGAAAAATTCGAAATTCATGCCTTATCTCGCCCGTACCTCCAAAAAAACACGATTTTCCCCTTCCAAGCAAAAGCTTGGCTTTTATCATGTCCAGAACGATCAAACATAGCTATGTAGAAGGAAAATGGCCGAAAAACGAAGATATGCAGAAAAATACAATTTTTCTGGCAAAAACTTGCGATTTTATGCCATTTCTGTGATTTTTTCCCATTTTTATCCAAAAAAAAGGTCGTTTACCCCAGGAACGAATTTAAAGGGGCGGTGGGCGGTCCCCCATTGGCCAAAAATAT
The DNA here is from genome assembly GCA_036768485.1 of Mermis nigrescens. Classification (NCBI taxonomy): domain Eukaryota; kingdom Metazoa; phylum Nematoda; class Enoplea; order Mermithida; family Mermithidae; genus Mermis; species Mermis nigrescens. The sequence continues at coordinate 119,924 of JAVLUZ010000192.1, forward strand.
TTAGGCGAGATAAAAAATGGATATGTAATGCGCAATGTGTTTCGGCCGTCAGTGATCACAATTTCTCAAATTTTTCAGGGGCTTCAAGCCGTATAATACCTATTAGAGGCATTTATTCACTTACTTTGCGACCCGGAAGCCATTTTTTGCTCATGGAACAGCTTCAAAACAATTTCAAGAGCAGAAACAGCTATTTCAGTGTAGATTTCTTCTATTTTCGAGCATAAATTTTGAAAAATTTTCGACATTCGGCGTCAAACGCTACAAATACAGGAAATCGAGCAGTGAATCAAGCTTCGTAAACGTCCTCCGGCCTAAATTTCATACATTTTTCAGCGCTTAGCGCCGGATCTTCGCTAAAGTCAAAGAAATTTAGTGAATTTTCCGCACAAAATTTGTTCTCGCACAAAGTTGTCGAAAATTTAAAAATTTGCTGGAAAAAATGTTGCGTCGGAAAGTGATTTTAAACAAAAGTAGACAATGTAAAACGCCGAAAAAACGCAATTTCGCACGTAAAGGGCAAATTTAAGACCAATGTATTTTTGACTATTTTTGGAAAAGCTGGGGTACCGCCCCCCCCTCTTAGAAAAATCCTAGATCCGCCACTTTTTACCCCTTCCCGGAAAAATGCCGGCTAAAATCCACAAAATTTTGAGTCGTTACGTACACATGCATACACACATGCTGCTTACCATAAAAAATGAGCATTTATAGCAATAATAACTAAATTTAAAATCGTATCTCCATGAGTTTCGCATTCGATTTAGACAAAATTTTACGAATTTAGCATTCGCTTAAATTTTTATTGATTTTAATTTGATTTATATCCGATTGATTCATAATTAACTAGTACAAAATTATTTACTTCGCTTTTTACCATATTGATTTCAATTTTGATATTACGATTAACCGAATACGACTTTATTAGTTTTTATTAGTTTAATTAGTTTTATTAGTTTATTAATAAAATTTTATTATTTATCAGTTTTATTAGCTCATTAATAAAATTTTATTTGATTTTACTTATATTTTATTTATTTTTATTTTTAATGAATAAAATTTTATTATTTTTATTTATTTATTCATTTTATTATTTTTATTTAATTTATTTTATTATTTTATTATTTTTATTTATTATTTATTCATTTTATTATTTTATTTTTATTATTCACATTTTATTAGTTCATACGGTTAATTAACTTTAAACGACAAGTATTATGTGCAAATGCACGCATTTTGACATATCTGGCAAGCTCAATATAGTATTACCATAGACCAAGAATTCGCGCATAGCGAATTTGAACAGATTGGGCAAAATACGGTGTAAAGTAAAGACAACTAGTGTAAACTCCAAACAACAAGCGTAAAACATAAGCAGTCGGTGTAAACTAGGACAAAAAATATTAATAATCATCTCGTTGCTACCGTAAGATTGCCATACGACGAAACCTTATGACGAGCAGGCCCGTAGCCAGGATTTTGTTTTTTTTGGGGGGGGGCGACTAAAATTATTTAAAAAAACATAAGGGGGACCAAAGGATGAAAAAAGACGTTTAAGAATCAGTAGAGCTGTACACTTTGTAAATTTTGCTACATAGATAAACCCTCTTAAATAAACCTCATTTTCTGCATAAAACCTGAGCAGAACAGAAGACATAGATGCAAAATATGTACGCTTTAGGTTGCGTAAAGCCTAAAAACGGAGTGTTTAAACCGGGGCAACCGAGAATTTTTTTGCGATTTGTTTGGCTAAAAAAGCTAAGAGGGGAGTAGAGGGAAAAACCGTTCTCATATTTCGTTTCGGGTGGGGGCACGTGCCCCCTATCTCCCTGGATACGGGCCTGATAACGAGAATAATTACTCGGGGGAAATTAAGCACTGAACCAATTGGGGCACAATGTTGGCTTCGATCACAGTTTGGATAGCCGGATTAGTCTGACGCGATAAACTACGCCTAATGCCTTCAACGGCGTCGAATAAACGAGCCGAATCGCATGCTACGCCGGATTTCAATATTTCAATGCATTGTTCCAATGGCAGAAACTGTTTTGGTGTCTAAAAAAGATTGTTTGACTCATAAGTCATTTTCAGATGCTATTTTGCATTTTTGGCTAAAAGCAGGTCATTTATATACCCTTTATGATTAAAAATGAAAAAGTAAACCCCTCCCAACATTTTGAGTGATTAGCATTACATGCACAGCATTAGAATTCTGTGGAAAGCGGGGAATTTTAAGGTGTCTTTTTGGGCCCAAACTGGCGGGTACGCGTCAAAAACATCCTTTTTTCGGTGTTACTAACGACGCTCTATCCTTTTAGAGAGGAAAAACTTTGAAAAAATTCCGAAAAAAACAGAAAAAAGTCGTATAAATTGAACAAAAACAGTCAAAACATGAGTATGTGGCGCGAAGCACTGTTTTTTTTTTATACAAGATCCCTTTGTACATGTACAAAGACGGTACTCAAAAGTCTTTGCACATTTTGTTAATAGAAAATGCTAGTGCAGTATAATATGGTACAGCACGCGTCCAGGCAGGTAGCTGGACGTCCCATTTTAAAGGAAGCCAACACCAATTCTTGGGGGACTAAAGCCAAAACAGGCCAAAAATAGCACAAAATAACATTTAAAAAGTCCTATTTTTCCGATTTTTCTGTATTTCGGGGAGTCCGAACTCCCCCCATGTCCCCCAGAGATAAGTGCCTGAAACCGTCTTATGTACAATGTAAATACATGTTTTTACTTGTCCTGGTGTGCCGTAGAAATTAGCGGGTCTCTGACAATTAAAAATTATAAAAATTTATCGACCCGGCGCAAAGCAAGGGAAAATTCTGGTATTTTGAGCGTCTTCATGCAAATTCGCTGCGTTTTTAATGACAGATTGTTCAAAACGTTGAATTTGCGCAGGCGCCAAAAATTTTGTTAATACTGCCTAAATCACGATTTTTCAGCTTTCTACTGGAAAACAAAATGGAAAATTACCCAAGTGATTCAGAACAATTTTCTCATCTATTCCATGACATTCAAATAAAATTTCGACGTAACAGATAAGACAAAAATATCCTCTCAATCGCTTAATTGATATGAACTTTTAGGAAGCATTAAAATGTTTTGGCTGATTTAAACTTAAAGTCAATGCTGGAGCTTGGCTAAGAAAAAAACAGCAGTCATCAACGCCATTAAAATCTTGATATTTTCGGCTTTGAAACTTATTTTGTGGTGTTATAAAAACATACGCAACAAATCATTTTCTATCTACCTACTTGTAACATGTTCTGACGCAAAACACAGAAAATTCCAGCAAGGTTCTGACGCGTTCACTGGTTTAATTCTCGAAACTTTTTGTACACGTACAGAAATGGCCCGGAAGTCTTCGTGATACATACGGAAAAATCTTTGTCGAATACGAAAAAATAAACTGTGGCGCGAAGCGCCGAAAATTTGGCACGTTTGAGCAAATAGATAGCTTAAAACGTTTAAAAAAGCACCTTTTCTACGAATTTTCAGAAAATTTTCGGGAACATTTGAATAATCACGAATCCCGGAGGTCTCCCCAAAACCACCAAGATCACGTACATGTTCATTAGGTACAAACAGGCCCGTATGAACGGGGAGGGGAAAAAGGCGGAAATCCGCCTCCGCCCTGAAATTTTTCCTAGAATTTTCAGATATAAAACTATATAGGTCAGTGACGTCCATACCTGGGCATGGGAAAGTTTGGGGGTATGCACCCCAGGAACCAAAATACCCCCAGAATTCAATTTTTGAAATTTTTTTCGATTTTTCCAAAATTTTATTTTTGTTTTTTTTCAAAAATTTTTTGATGCCAATGGATCATGCTCGATGAGAAACGTTGAAAAATGGTGTTTTTTCGCCATACCACCATTTTTAAGGACATGTTTGACCTTTGAAAAAGTCTTGCACCCCCCCAGAACTTTGGTGCCGCCCACCCATGGTGACGTCCCATAGCGTCAAAAATGTTCAAAATTTCGGCGCTTCGCATCATTCATTCAGTCAAAATTAATATTCCAATATACATACGTACTTAGATTTTTTCCCGATAAAATTGTTCGCCAAATCAAATCTGCAGCGTTTCTAACGGAGTAGCAAAATTAAGAATGAGAACATAAAAAGGAGCGCCGAAAATGTGAAACTTTCGAGCAAACAGATGCTTAAAAACGCATCTTTCTAGTAATTTTTTGTGAACTTCTAAAAAATCGTCAATTCCCCGGGGGCTGAAAAAATTTATGAGAGGCAAGCGCGGATTTAGAGTGGAGGCCGCCACACAGAGGCGTGGGGGTTTTGGGGGGGTAGGCAACCGCCCCCCCCCAGAAATCAAAATACCTACCCCCAGAATTCGAATTTTGGAAATTTTTTGCTTTTTTAGCGATTTTTTGATGCCATTGGATAGTGCTCGATGAGAAACGTCGAAAAATGGTGTTTTTTGCCATACGACCACTTTTAAGACCATTTTTTGACCTTCGAAAACTTTTACACCCCCCCCCCAGAATTTCGGTGCTGCCCATCTATGGAGGCCGCCTCTGTCGTACATTTGGGCGCAATTCAAAATCAAGTGTATTTTTTGATGATTTAAGACATTTTTTATCACGATTATCCAATTTTTCCGGCCTTCGCGTGGGGCAGTACTCGTTAATGACATTTATTTTCTTGGAACTCCAACAGCGTTATTTTTAAGTCGGAAAAGTTGTTTATATACCTGCAGAACAATAGCATTTTAAGTATTAAAATGGCTTTCGCTTTGCGCTGATTTTTGCACTAATTTTGCGCGTTTTTCTTGAAAAAATTCCCGGAAATACATTTTTACAGATCATCAATGATGCTGTTTATCAAAAGACGGCAAAAACCGGTACTTTAAACACAATGGACGGATTTTTGGACAATTTTTGACACTAATAGATAAATTTGGCTTCTGAATCCTGGATCCGACACTAAAGAATGATGACCATAGGTTGGAGGCAACGAAGCTCTGGGGGTGGGGGTGCAGGATTTTTCAAAGATCAAAAAAATGGCTTTTAAAATGGTGATACATATGAGGGAAAACACTATTTTTCAACGTTTCTCATCGAGCACTATCCATTGGCATCAAACAATTGCTGAAAAAAACGAAAAATTCCAAAAATAGAATTCTGGGGATATTTTGGTTTCTGAGGGGTGCATGCCCCCTAACGCCCAGGTATGGAGGTGTCACCTTACCCACACCGCCGAAACTCCCCCTAGTATCTGTATGGTACTACTGCATACCGCTGCAACCAAATTTTATTGGGGTGTAATCAGACGTGCACATTGGGGGTTGGTATCCTCCTACCAAAATTTTGAGAAGCATACCCCCTGAAGCCACTTGGACCAAAAGTGGTTGCTTGGTTGCTTGAACCATGAAAAAGCTTAATGGACGGCTGAGAGTGTAATTTCAAGTACAAATACTTACTTTTCGAGCAATAGACTGTTCAATTCGTCCATCCAGACACTTTTCTTCATTATTTTGTATATATTTGATGTTAAAAGTATGCTTTCAAGCAAATTTAACCATAAATATTCATGAAAAATCAAATACGACGGATTAAGTACAAAAATTTGACAAAAAATGGGTGAAAAATTACTCATTTACCCCCCCCCCCCGGAAACTCGATTTAGCCCCTCCCAGACCTTTTGACCGTGTGCATGTATGAGTGTAATGTAAACGTACGAATACAGAATTTGTTATATTTACTTAATTTAAGAAGCAAATTAATACGCAAATCGAATTTAATAAACGGGGGTTTGGGGTATGCACCCCCAGGAACCAAAATAACCCCCCCAGAATTCAATTTTGTTTTTGTTTTTTTCCGCAATTTTTTGATTCCAATGGATAGTGCTCCATGGGAAACGTTGAAAAATTGTGTTTTTCGCCATATCACCATTTTTAAGGCCATTTTTTTACCTTTGAAAAATCTTGTATCCCCTCAGAATTTTGGTGCCGCCCACCTATTGTCACGCTGCTGAAAATGCGTTAATTAAGTACTTTCAATTCCTTCGGCTTTTCATCCGAATCAGTGAATGATATTTCGCACGTATCCGAGCAGCTTTCGTTGTCCGAAGTTACCTCTATATTACGTCTTTTCATCAAATTATCATCTTTACGAGTTTTTCTCAACTCAACGCTACCTTCGGCCCGACGTCGCCTCAATTCCTGGATTATACAAAAATTTCTTTGAAAAAAAATTGCTTAGCAATAAAAATTTTGAAAATTCGATATATATATATATATATATATATATATATATATATATATATATATATATATATATATATATATATATATATATATATATATATATATATATATATATATATATACAGGGTGGGCCAAAAAAAGGCTACATGCCGATTCAACAGGGCATAACTTCGGCTGATGTAAACATGAGACGTTAGAACTGGCAACATTAGATAGATAAAAGTGTCTCCTTTCGAATCGTGTAAAAAATTTTGGCCAGCTGCCAGCATTCCGTGCACTATGGCTATTTGTTTACACCTCACTTTGATATTGTTCTAACCTCAGAGTTTCCACATTGATATCACATTACTGCGTATGTAGGAATCCTTTTTTGACCTGTTTGACAATAAATACCTCCATAAAAATTGGATAGCACATTTTTTAAACCCCCAGAGTAGATGCGCTTCGTACTGAGTGCAAAATTTCAAGATATCGTGAAAATAGGATGCAAATTGATGGCAGGACCAATGACGCTGTTGGCCTTTAAACAATATTAAAGTAGGGTGTAAACTAATTGCTGTAGCGCTCGAAGCATTGATATCTGGCCAAAATTTTTTACACGATTCGAAAGAAGACACTTTTATCTATCTAAAGTTGCCAGTTCTAACATCTTTTGTTCACATCAGCTGATGTTATGGCCTGTTGAATTGGAATGTAGCCTTTTTTTGGCCCACCCTGTATATGTATATGTATATATATATATATATATATATATATATATATATATATATATATATATATATATATATATATATATATATATATATATATATATATATATATATATATATATACAGGCCCGTATCCAGGGGGGGCGAGGGGGGGGCCTGCCCCCCCCGAAATGGGAAAAATTTTTATTTTTCTCAAGGGTCCCCCAAAGGGAATAATGAAAAATTGGCGAAGTTGGTCTGAAACACCGCCAAAACGGGTTTTTAGCGTACTTTTGAGCTAGAAAGCACAAAATTTTCCGGCGCTTCGCGCCGGATTCATTGTTCATGTAAGGTTTTGTCTTCTAAACCGCTGAAAATCGCTCAAATTTGAGTTAGACATGGAGAGCATGTCAATTTTTTTCTAGCGCTGTGCGTCGGATTCATTGTTTAGTTACAGTCTTTGCCTTCTAGCTCACTCAAAACAGCTCAAATTTGAGTTATGACATAGGAAACATGGAATTTTTCCGGCTCTTCGCGCCGTATCTTTTGTTTATATATGTTTTTTTGTCTTCTAGTCCGCTCAAAACCGCTCAAATTTGAGGTTGATATGCAGAGCATGTCAATTTTTTCGGCGCTTCGCGCCGAATTATTTATTATCCGTATTGTTTTTCTCTGTAAAGCACAATGATTAAGTACAAAGGCAAGAGATAAGGAATAATTCGCCGATTAGGTGATGAGAAATCAGCTTAAATGATAAATTTGCTGTATATCAAAATGAAATAAAGTGAAAATTTTTTAATTTTTTTGTTGAAATTTTTCTTCACCGTTGTATAGAGCTCGCCGAGATACGCTCAAAACTGTCTTTATTTTCGCCTATCTCCTGATGGTTCTCGAGATATCTGGTCTCAAAAATTTTCGGCCCCCCCGAAATAAAATCCTGGATACGGGCCTGTATATATATATATATATATATATATATATATATATATATATATATATATATATATATATATATATATATATATATATATATATATATATATATATATATATATATATATATATATATATATATATATATATATATATACGTGTCGCTATGATATTCAAACAATTAAGAGCCCTTATAGGTTTGTTTAGGATTTAATGGCCTATGCTACAACACAGGACGTCGCCATATGTTTACGTCCTGTCATAATATATGCAACTTAATTCTTAAGAGGACTGTGAACTGTTCACGTTTCATAGCGTGAACTGTATATACATCCAGGGGCGAACTTAAGGGGGGCGGACACCCCCCATCGGCCCAAATGGCGAGGAAAGGAATGGATATGTACTCGTAATTTGCAATGATTTTCGGCCGTCGGTGATCACTATTTTTCAAATTGTTACTGTGCGTTCCGCGCCGGATAACGAAATTTATTTATTTTCTTGGCGACCTGGAAGCCAAGAAGCCATTTTTCCTCATGAAATAGGTTTCAAAACAATTTTAAGAACAGAAACAGCTATTTCAGCATAATTTTTTTCTGTTTTCGGGCATAAGTTTTAAAAATTTTCGACGTTACCCGTCATTCTACAGATACCGAGCAGTAAATCAAACTTAAAAATCCTTCATTTTACAACTAAAGTCAAAGAAATTTATAATTATTCTGTAATGCTTTAAGCAGCCCAAAACCACTAAAGATATACATGAATAAGTAAATGATTTATAGTTTTAAAGGCTTGATGGCATGTCGAAGGGTAGATAAAATGTATTTTTTCTAAAAATTGCCTGCTTTAGACAATTAACTAAGCGGATAATTTCCTAGTATATGTGAAACACAATTGACAAAAAACTAAAGACTAGAAAAATAATACTTTCGCAGCAAACTTATCAGTTTGACTTAATTTTGGTTACCTGAGCGACATTTTTCCCCAGTAATATCAAAATTTTCCCAGCAGCAACTTGCATTTCAGCAAAGACGTCTAACAGTTCCAGATTTTCAAAATCTTAGGGAGGGGTAATATAACCCTCTCACCCCTTACTATGCCCTTGTATGCTTGAAGGTGAATGTACAAGTCGCTCTTTATACTTACATCAGCTTTTCCTGCGTTTTTAAACTTTCGACGGTGCTCATCAACCGGCATAATTTCAGATCCAAGGATTATGTATATATGAACTGAAGTTAAAAGCGCTGTCACGTGATCACTGGAAGCTTCAACCTAACTCGACTCTATTATCGGTCGCTTAGAAAGAAATCTGATTAGAAGAACAACTAGAAGGCAAAAAGGGCAGAATAAAACGCATAAGACATATCTTATGTGGGCAATGCGTGGAATGCTAAACAAGTGCGAAAAAATATGGCGCGAATTAAAACGATATTGAAGGAATTGAAAAAATAAAATTTAAAATTGTTAGGCGTAGGTAATTGCAGGCAATGTTTACGTCACACACAATGTAAATTTCAATACTGCTCCTATCATTTTCCCTTTCTTCTGGGGCTGAGGGGGTCGGAGATAGCACGCTCAAAGCGCCCCCCAGCAGGGTCCAGGGTGGAACCCCAAAAAATTTTGAGAAAATAGCACCCGAATGTTGTATCGTAATGTTAAAACTTCCATAAAATAAGCCTAATTTCGGTTCTTAAATCAGTCAAAACAGTCAAAGTTCATCACAAAATTCATTATCATCAACAAAATTTGTTTGGCATTCTTTGTTCTTGTATATATTTTTTCTTCGCGTAAAAATAGTAAAAAACAGATAACATAGATGCGAAATACACTTTAGGCTGCAAAAGAATTGAATATGGAGTGTTTTACTGCACGCTTGGTACTAAATAGACTGCAATGGCATTCGTGTAGCAAGTTCACATTTGTATTAAGATAGTCATACTAAAAAGGCGTATTTATGCAGTTGGTAGCATCCTATAAAATGAAAGAAAGTTGCTGTTAGCCAACGTGGACCTCTTGCTCCAAAGCCCAGAACCTTAAACAATTGACTAACACTGGTTAATTTCCATAAAGAATGCAAGGTATTCTTAATGTTTTGCATTGGTTCACCTACCTATGGCAACTTTCACAGGATACTACTTGCTGTATACGTACCTATAACATAGCTATGATAATACATATGTGAACCAGCTACACCAATGCCAACTGCAATTAATAATTGCGATATTCCGCTCGACGCGCCTAAAATCGATCGATTTTTCCCTACCTACTTTTTGTGTGTAACATTACTTTGCTTGCAGTAAGCGGTTCTTGTAGCGGTTGGGTGCGGTTTTCCTAGGCTTTTGAATGCACTGATTCCAGTGGTGATATTTTCAAACTGTTGCTTGCTGGAATCGAACTGCGGAACTTGTGATACAAAGTCCGACGTCTTAACCAATTGACAAAAACTGTTTCATTTTGATATTAGGAAAAGCTTCATTAATGAATTTTCTAAATTTATATCAATCGTGGTTTCTGGGGTTGCCTGAGGATTCAGATTGGTGCCAGACATGGGCTAAGCCTAAAGTATAAAACGGGCGAAAACTGCTCTGCTGCTTCACAATTTTTACCATATTTATCGCTCCACAATTTTAACCATAGTTATCTCAGGCACAGCCCTTGTGCTGGCACCAGCGTGAATGCACATGACTAGGCCTAAACCTAGAAGGTTGGCAATAAGGACCCAGTAAATGTTTAGAAACATTTCAAGAAATTAAAAATTCAGACTGGTACCAGCAGCCTGCTTCCTACCACAGCTGTCCTGACCTTATTGATGTTTTTATCATGCAGAGGGTTTTACTCGCTTATGCACGAAACTTTGTACTTTAAAAATATCACCAATAATATCAGCAATCTCAAAAGCCTAGAAAAACCGTAATCAAGTGCTACTAAAAGCGCTTACTGCAAGCAAACTAATATTACACCTTAAAAATGTCACGGTGGAATCAGCTTATTTGTAAACCTAAGAAAAGCGCAATGAAGCGCTACTACAAGCGCTTACTGCAAGCAAACTAATGTTACACACAAAAGGTAGGTATGCATGATATACAGGAATATCAGTATTCGGTACATACTTATTTACTAACACAAAAATAGGTAATAATGTATGTATATAGGTACCTTATAAACAAACAAAAAAAAACTAATTCGCTAGGTCAAAAAACAATTATAAAGTACTAAAAAATGAAATCTCCTTGAAAATGCAATAAATGATAAAACGATCAAAAAAGGCGGGAGAAAAACGACATGGCAATGCAGAGACTGCGCTTTATTATGCTATGCCCCCTTTACAAACTGCTTCACACAACTCCTTTAATAAAACAAACGAGAAGATTAGGTAATATAAAATAGCTTTTTAAAATTATATCAAACTTAAGCTGGCAAATGCGATCGCATTCCAACTCGCTCGCCGCATCACTAATCCATTCCGTCAAAAACAGGGTTGCTAAGTGCTCTTATCGAAAAACTCCAATTTAAACCTCAAACTGCCTCAAGAAAAGCCCCAACTCAGTCGCTGAAAAATGCCTCCAACGGCCTCAAAAAATCCCCAAAATTGGGGGAACCCCCAAATTAGTAACTGTAATCGGATAGCAGTCACTGTTTTTTCACATTTAGGGGTTTTTGTGAATCAAAATTTCGAGATGAGGAAAACAATTTTGGGCAGTAATTATTTGCAGTCAACTGCAGGTAATATAGCACACAAGTAAAATTATATGCAGTCAAAAACCAGTGGCCTAGACTGCAGGTAATATAGCACACAACGTAACATTATATGCAGTCAAAAACCAGCGGCCTAGACTGCAGGCAATATAGCACACAATAAAAATTATATGCTGTCAAAATCCAGCGGCCTAGACAGCAGGTAATATAGCACACAATGTGATATTATATGCAGTCAAGTTCAATGTTTATTAATATGGGAAGCTGGCGCTTTGATCGCATTTTAACCTGTAGTAGATCGCTTTAGAAGGCACTTTCATTCGAGATGGTCTGGCAGATTTGCTTCCTCAATAGGGAATGTTTTTTGCGCTGCATGGGCAGCAGCTTCAATAGCTGCCCATCCACCCAATGGCGCATTTTGATGGGCCAGCGTAAGCTCTGGTCCTGCTTGATAGATATTGCGTAGCTGTTGCTGTTTTGTCCTCATTATGGGGAATTGTTTTACTTTAGTGGAAATAAAATTATACATCAGATACATGTGATGGAAAAAATTGTGTGGCAACAGCAATCGCTTGCGGATTCAGATTGGTGCCAGGCATGGGCTAAGTCTAAGGCATAAATGGAGCAAAAATTTCTCCGCTAGCTTTGCTCGCTCCACAATTTTTGCTCAATTTATCTCAGGCTTAGCCCGTGCGCTGGCATAAATGTGATGAGACGTTTCGGAGACTAATCCGAAACATTCCCTAATGCTTTTCGAAATCTTTGTTTCACATTGTCGAATAAAGTTTGAAACATTTCATTTCCACTAAAATAAAAAAAATTCCCCAGAATGAGGACAAGAACAGCAACAGCTACTCACTATCTATCATGCAGGACCAGAGCTTACGCTGGCCCATCAAAATGCGCTAATGGGTGACTGGGCAGCTATTGAAGCTCCAACCCGTGCAGCGCAAAAAAACTTTCCCTATTGAGGAAGCAAATCTGCCAGACCGTCTCAAATAAAAGTGCCTTCTAACATCTGCCTTCTAAAACCATCTACTACAGGTTAAAATGCGAGCGAAGCGCTAGCTTCCCATATCAATAAGCATTCAACTTGACTGCGCATATAATATCACATTGTGTGCTATATTACCTGCAGTCTAGGGCGCTGGTTTTTGACTGCATATCATTTTACATTGTGTGCTATAATACCTGCAGTTGACTGCAAATAATTACTACCAAAAGTTTGGGCTTGGTTCACTTTGTGGAAAATTTTTGTAACGCAAAAATGCGTTTTTATTATGCATTTTAGAGTCAAAATGTCAAAATTTTCCGGCGGATTGATTTAATCTTATACTTGTTATTGATGTTTATACCGCGCCGTGCTGATCGCAGCACATTTATCAACAACTTATTCTAGAGCATTACTAAGCTTGAAAATCCTCAGCTTCTACACTGATTTTTTGACAATTTGCAAAAATACGTTTTAGAGAGCCAAAATTTCGAAATTATTGATTTAATTTCATATTTGTATTTGATGTCAAGGCCGCGCCGCGCCGATCACTGCACTATTATCGACAGCTTGTTCTAATGCTTTATTATGATCGAAAATTCTTATCTTCTGCACTGATTTTTGGACAATTTTTGAAATGCAAAAATGATTTAGGTAAATTATTTATTATTGATGTTTAGGCTGTGCCGCCGAGTTTAAGCAATTTTATTGCAAAAATGTCTCTTAGAGAGGTAAAATTTCGAAATTTTTGGTGCTTCGCGCCATTTCGACAAATTATTGACTTTTATTCTTCGATTCGCTCGCGCGCTGTGGTCTTGCAATGACTCATTCAGTCTGTTATACAGTACAATGTAAAACATTATATATTCCGGGGCGTAGCCCGTCCGCATCAATAACCTGCTGCTTGATAAGAGATGCAGAGGAAAACGATCTGTAATTCTAACCTTGTGCATGGAATCGCGCGATGTGCAAATGTCTTATTACTGTAATATGCGATTCTTCCGTTGCGTGACGGAGTACGGAGTGACCCGAGTCGAGTGTCGAGCATTGAAAAACCGGAATTAAAATAATACGCGTTTTTGATTACCGATCGTTCTCATGCTCTATGTACTATAGTCTGTTTCACATAACTTCGTGCATAAATTCTAAGAATTTTCAACGACAGTAAGCCAAAGGTTACGATAATTATATATCAGATCAATGCTATAATCGCAATCTGTAGCTTATTGTCGGAGATAGTTTTAAAATTTATGACTAAAGTTGTATGAAACAGACTATAAGTTAAAAAACAACCATAAGATTTTTTTACTACGCGCTAGATCGTGATTGTTGTATCAGTTTATTACCAGTTTTGTAATCGATTTACCCTAGCTCGAAAATTATGAGCCTGCACGCTCCGTGAAATAAATATGTTGGTATAGTCTGATTCAAAATGTTTCTTTGCGGTAGGTGATTCAAAAGTAGTAAAAATTCATCCAATCACTGTAGGGGCCTTCATCGTTGGCTATGGACTATTGCACGTTATGGCTCAAACCTTGTGGTTTTGCACTCTTAGTCACCGCAATGAGCGTCTGCCGTTAATTTACGTATACGTTCAGCACAGGGACTGTTCCGATCGCATTTTCCAGGAATTAATGGAATTTGGCACACTGGTACCCCATGGTAATCAAGTGGAAAACGTAAAGTAAAAATGCGTAAAAACGTTCCTGATATTTTTTAGCAAGCATCAAAGTTGCGCGTTGGTGAATATTTTTTGCGAAAATTAATGGTTTCCAAATTTTTTTCAACATTGTCAATATTCATCCGTTTTGTACGAAATTTTTTATCCTTTAGAAACATTAATTTCCAATACAGTGCTAACAACTTTGTCATAGCATTCTCTACGAATTCATTCTACGGAAAGTCGAGAAAATTTTTTTGCCAAACTTTGATTGCAATTTTCGACCTGATGACGGCATTTTTAATTTTTCCATACTTATGTATCTGCTTTTGAGATTTCGTGCATAATAATATGCATTGTACGAATGTACGAAAAAATTGTTTTACGCTGCTTGGTTAATGTGTACGAACATTTGGATTTTATATGTGATGATGAAAATCATGAAAATAAAAATTCTCAAATGTTGTTGAGGCAGACATGAAGAGCAGTTAAGCTTCTGGTAAAGATCATAGATGAACAGCATGACCGATCTGGGGCGAGGGGGATCAGCCAATTTGGGGGTCAAAAATTGAGCTTTTTTAGGCCAACACGACCACGCGTTATAGCTTTATAGCTACCTAAAGTTAGTAGACAGTTTCTGGTCAATTTAAGGCACTTATGATAAAAATTTCTAATTTTCATTCACCTTTGACTTCATTTTGCCCATTTTTACAAGACAATTTCCCATTTTTCCATTCAAGGGGTCTAGGACCCCTTTTCCAACTATAGTCTGTTTCATTTATTCGAGAGCTTTTTAGTCAATTCTTTTAAGGGCTACAGTAAGCGAAACAAGACGAATTACTGTAATTCGGCAGATCAGCTCAGTGAGGGCGAGTGGCTGGAATTCTTCCATTTTTAATGCACTTATCCGCCTATATAAATTTAATTTAGGCATTTAATCAGTACTGGGACATACTACAGTAAGTGCGCTAAATAAAAAGCTATCGGGTGGAATCGAACCCAGTTGCTTCGACACGACAGGCAGACGTTTTACCACTGAGCTATGAGGGAGTTCGCCGCGTTTCTTAACATTTTAGTCTATTGTGTTTAAAGTGTCAACTAAGGATAAGCTTAATGCGCGATTTATATCTGTAAGTTGATTAATTTGCTGGAAGACACGAATAAATTATGTCGCAAAAATGTTATTGAAAAACCCTTCTCTGCTACGTAACTACAGTGAAATCTGTAGCCTCCGAAAACATTTTTCTGAAAAGGCTCTCGGATAAATGAAACAGACTATACGTTCATCTCTGGTAAGGACCATGGAAGCCAGTTCTAATTTTGATTAGAAATTAAATTAAAGTAAAAGTTAAGTTCTTGACGACATAAGAACCACTTTGACATATACTAAATACGTGAAGTAAACCATGCACGGGCGCACTGTAAAAAATTAATTGCCGCTACAACGTTATAAAATTGTGTGCAAATAATAATAATAATAATAATAATAATAATAATAATAATAATAATAATAATAATAATAATAATAATAATAATAATAATAATAATAATAATAATACGTCTATCAGCGCCGGATCACCTAGCGCCCATTTTAATATCGACACGTCAAATGGTCGATATTTTCGATACTTTCCGAGAATTTCAGTCATTATATGAGTCGGAGTATCGACACATGACGATCTTTTCTTCAATAGACATTATTATTATTATTATTATTATTATTATTATTATTATTATTATTATTATTACTATTTTTATTATTATTTTTTATGATTATCATCATATTGTTGTTAATAATATTCTTATCGTTTGTGCCACTCACACCTGGGCGTGGGGGGGGTTTGGGGGGTATGCACCCCCAGAAACAAAATACCCCCCCCCCAGAAATCAAAATACCCCCCCCAGAATTCAATTTTTGAAAATTTTTTTCGTTTTTTTCGCAATTTTTTGATGCCAATGGATAGTGCTTGATGAGAAACGTCGAAAAATGGTGTTTTTATCGCCATACCACCATTTTTAAGGCCATTTTTCGACCTTCAAAATAATCTTGCACCCCCCCCAGAATTTTCTTGCTGCCCACGTATGGTGCCACTCATTTGGCCATTTTTGGAATGTAACTGATGATCCGTTTCTTTTTTGTAGCTTTAGAGATCAGCATTGAGATTTTATGATCTTCAAAGTCTTTAGCATTCATAATGCTCCTCAGACTTTAAAATACTGTATTCAGGCGCAATAAGGTAAAGGTGTAAATTTTTGTACTTAAAAAATCTTTAAACTTTTTATAATGCTTATCTTAAGTAGCAGATAGCTTCAGTAAAATTCGCTTCTGAATTTCAAATGAAATTTCAATCGCATCGGTGAATTATGCGATTAAATATTTATTTATTTAGTTAGCCATTTATCGGCCGCGAATCAGTATTTGTGCAGCGTAAAAGTAGATTCACCGGCAAATACATACATACTACACTGCTAATAAGATGTACATAACAGCACTTAACGATTATAGTCTGTTTCACATAAGTTTGGGCATAAATTTCAAGAATTTTTTCCAAAGCAAGCCGACGGATTATGATAATTATATATCAATTCGATTACTATAATCGCAATCATACCCAGGCGCGGGGGTTTTTTGAGGGGGTGCATGCACTCCAAGAAACCAAAATATCCCCCTCAGAATTCAATTTTGGAATTTTTTGTTTTTTTTTCTTGCAATTTTTTGATGCCAATGAATAGTGCTCGATGAGAAACGTTGAAAAATGGTGTTTTTTCGCCATACCATCATTCTTAGAGCCATTTTTTGACCATTGAAAACATTTAGCACCCCCCCAAACTTTAGTGGCGCCCAACTATGATCGCAATATGTCGGTTTGTCGGGACATAGTATTTAAAATTTGTGTTCAAACTTGTGTGAAACAGACTATAGTCGATGCCGGACGAGCACTTATGAGTCGTTTTCAAGTAATTTCTGAATCACTTGCTGCATCGCAGAGTTTGAAGTTGAGAAAATGGTAGGGCGACTATTTTCTGAAAACATAAAGGTAGAAAAAGGTATTTTCGCGTCAAAAAAGTGATTTTGCGATAAAACTTACATTTTACTTTTTTATATCAAACTGTTCTGATTTGGTACTATAGCTTTTTGGCTTTAAAAACGTTTTTAAGGGTTAAAAATTTACAAATGCATGTCATTTTAATGCGGACAGAGCAAGGATTCGTCATTTTGTATGCGAATTTTTACTGAATGGCCCGCGCCTATTCAGTAGGCACTTGTTAAAATAATAAAATAATACCAGAAACAACAAAAAGTAGTGCTGCCTTACCTGACCAGCCAGAGCCTTTTTGAGCCAAAATGCTAAAACTGATTTCAAATGACAAAATGCATAAAAATTATGTATGTTGGCACTTAATGGTCACTTCCAAGAACTTTAGCAGAAAAATATTTATTTCCATCTATTTTTGAATAATTTTTGGCGAAAAATATTCCGTTTCCTTTCCAGTAAATCTAAACCCCAGCACTATGCCAGCTCACGTGAATGCTTGGCTGGCATGATGCTGACACGGCTATTTCAAAAAATACAATGACATCATTTTCTTATGTTGAATAGCATATGATAATTGTATTCCTGAAGCAATATCTCGAATCGCGCTGGAGTAACTCAATAAAAACAAGTCAGTGGAATCAATTGCGACGACTTAAGTTTTTTATGGTTTTGCAACATACAAAAATCGTTTTTTCAGAATAGAACTGAAAGGAACTGTATGCTAATGTTGCAACGGCCTAATAAAATCGTGTTGCTTCAGCATAAATTATGCATTTTATGCGCCTTATGTTCCAAACACGATTTTTTGCGCCGCACTGATTGAAACCCGACACAACACTATTTTATCATGTTGTCGAACTGACTTTTCTTACAGTGCAGGATAGAAATTCTGGGAGTCTAGCGGAGTAAAGTGGTTCAACAGTTTAAGTAAACTGCTGAGTTCTAAAGTCACGAAACATACACGCCCATGTGTGGACTATGTACTAATTTAAACTGTTAAAAGCGAAGGGGTCCGGGTTTCGAACAGGGATGTTAAAAAATAGAGACAGGCACATAGCTGGCCGTCCTATCTTGAAGGGGACCAACACCAATTTTTGGGGGGACTAAGCCCAAAAAGAGCACAAAATAACATTTAAAAAGTCCTATTTTTCCGATTTTCCTGAATTGGAGGGTCCGAACCCCCTTCCCTCTGATACGTGTCTATGAAGAGAATGCTAAATCGAAATCCGGTCAGTTTTTCAGGACTGGTCAGATGATTGTTCCTGTATACTCTGCACGCTTTTTAAAGAGCATGGACAGTTTGTAACCAGTTCATTTAAATGATGACATTCAATACTGAATTACGCATTATGTAGGTAGTCTTCGCTTTAGCAATGATGATTTAGCGCGAGGACCGTGGTGGGCCTGAAATCCGAAACATGAGCAGGGTTGCCAAGTGCTCTTGTAAAAAAGCCCCAATTTTTACCTCAAACTGTCTAAAGAAGCCTCAACCAATGGTTAAGCTTGGGCGCAAAAAACCTCAACCACTAAAGAATGTCTCCAACGGCCTCAGAAAACCCCACAAATGGGGAACACCCACCAACTTAGCAACCCTTAAAATGCGTCAGATTCTCTGTCAGGGTGACTAACTTTCGTTTTTACAGAGTGACGCCATTAGACCGAAAATTTTCCTAAATATTCAAAAGCCATAACATGATGACTTATTATAGAAGAACTGGGAAATTTTTGGGTAGTTTCACTTTACACTTTTCAATGCTGTGCTACGGCGTACCCATAGGCCGACTTTAGTCAAATTTTGTGACATACGATCGGGAATGAGTAAGTTAATTTTAACGGCAGTCGCTCGTGATATTGACCCTAAAATATTCCGAAATGGGTCGTTTTGGCGCCACTCTCTTTGTAATATTATTATTTACATTTCAGTTATGAGTAAAGTATAATATAGATTCTGAAAGCCCATTCTATTCTCTACCTGATGGTATAAATTACTTTTAAACTATCTTTGAATTTAGTGAGATAATTAAATGCAACTAAAAATACACTAGATTTTCTGGTTTTCAGCCGTACACAAATGAATACTTTTCGAATCTAAAAGAACAGTGTGCTATTTTGTAGCTTGCAGAACCTGCTTTCTGAATATATAACTTATTTTAAAATTGCTTCAATTAGAATAATTTATAAGTTGCTGGGGCCGAAATGGCGGCGCCAAAAGGTCGTAGACCCACAATATTCTGCTACACGCTGTAAATGAAAATGGGCCGTTTGGAATGAAACATACTACTTAACGTACCTACACGTGTATAAAATGTTAGAAATAATTGACTACGCTCGAGTTACTATAGTCTGTTTCACACAAGTTCGGTCATAAATTTTAAAACTATGGCAATAAGCTGACAGATTGCGATTATAGCATTGATCTGATATATAAATATCGTAAGCCTCAGCTTACATTCGAAAAAATTGTTAAAATTTATGCCCAAACTTACGTGAAACAGACTATAGGTTTAATGCAAATAGATAGGTACATACTCCTTCAATCGACAAAATTAATTTATAAATGCTATTTCATATCTAAAACGGCATCGACCGGTAACAGACATTGACAAAAACCAAACGATAACTTAAATAATTGGCACAAAAAAAGACAGCATAACACTCGAATCCGTTTTGCATAAGTCAACTAGCATTCAGTGTAAACTAAGCGGCGACGAAGTGATTTGAACCAAAAAAATTGAATTCCGTCTCGACAGCTTATCAGAGGAGAGTCTCCAAAAAACACAGAATTGTCTTCTCGTTGGTATGTATTTTAAAGCAATTATTTCATTCCATCATGCATAATTTCGAGTGTTTTCCGGAGCTTATCAGTGCCTTGACACTTCTGATTCACATATGCTAAATTTCTGATAATAAAAATCTGTACGATTCAGTCCAGAAAATGCAGAACTGTTCGGCTAATGAAGAATTTTACATTAAGCAAAACACTTAATGACCAGTTTCAATTAATTTTGAAGTATCCGACGTACCTACCTTGTTCGAATTTTCACGAAACGTAATGAAAAAATTTGGATATGGCCCCTTTTTTGCAATCGGTAAATCACCGTCACTTTTTTACAATCGACTGATTTTGGCCCATTGTCGGCTATGAAATTTCATGCAAATAATTTTTACAACACATGGGCGTGAGGGGGGGGTTTAGACGGGTATGCAAGCACTCCCAGAAGACTGAATACCCCCAGAATTCAATTTTTGAAATTTTTTTGTTCTTCGCAATTTTTTGATGCCAATGGATAGTGCCCGATGAGAAAGGTTGAAAAATGGTGTTTTTTCGCCATTCCATTATTTTTAAGACCATTTTTTGACCTTTGAGAAATCTTCCACGCTCCCCCCGCAGAATTTTGGTGCTGCCCAAGTATGGCTTTTACCCAGGTC
The DNA here is from genome assembly GCA_036768485.1 of Mermis nigrescens. Classification (NCBI taxonomy): domain Eukaryota; kingdom Metazoa; phylum Nematoda; class Enoplea; order Mermithida; family Mermithidae; genus Mermis; species Mermis nigrescens. Next base: position 140,586 of record JAVLUZ010000192.1, read on the forward strand.
TTTCACGCTAAATTTGAAGGTGAAAATATAAACTTATGCAAATCGGACTATTTATAAAAAAAACAGAAACCAAACGCCTTCACTAACCCGCGCAGCAGAAATAATCGGCAATACGGACGAATAAAGAAAAAAATCAATTATTCATAAATTCATTGGATTTAAAAATAGAGCCAATGCTGGATGAACGATCTACCACGAAAGCTTTTATGTTAATTTTCTCAGAATGCTAATCGTTACGCTTTACAGAATTTCGACATTATTGCGCTTATGCGACAAAAGTGAAGCATAAAATAAACACGAAAACCTTCGTTTGTATCCATGATGAAGCACTAAAAGGACTACGAAGCGAAAACTGCAAAGACGTTCGAAAAATATGCCAATATTTGCTTGAAATCTCAAAACACGCGAATCACTTTTTCGCAAAAAATTAATGTTTATAACAACGATAAACCAGAAATAGGATAAATAATTATTTTAGTAAGCACTATCGCGGTGATAATGACTATTGTATTAACAAAATTAATACACGTCAACATACATGCACAGTATGGGAATTCTGGGGGGGGTGAAAACCTAAAGTGCCTTTTTTGGGCCCAAAAATAGCCAGTACGCGTTAAAAAAACATCGTTTATTGGCGTTTCTGACAATACTCTATCCTTCTAGAGCATGAAATCATGAAAAAATTTCGATAAAAGTCCGAATAAATTGACCAATATATCGCTTAAAACATGAATATATGGCGCGAAGCGCCGAAAATTTGGCGATTTTGAGCAAATAGATAGCCAAAAACCCTTAAAAAGACACTTCTTCTACCAATTTTCAGGTAAGTTTAGGAAACTTTTGAAAAATTGCCAATTCTGGGGGGAAGGTGAAAATTTTTTTGCGGGGGCTGAAAAATGATTCTGCGGGGGGTGAAAACCTCCCCAAACCCCCCCAAGATCATGTATGCACGTCAAATAATTCATTGCGTACTATACAGCAATCAAGGGCGCTTCTGAAATTAGCTCGAATAAATATTCATCCCGGAGTGACAAAAAAAAGTGAATTTGATGAAAAATTAACAAAAATTAGTGCTAATTCGATTAAAAATTTCAAAAACTTGAAATTCTAAAAATCGCTCAGTTTGCATGCAAACAAAAGAATTTAATTTACAATTAAAACTAGCTTAATCAACAAATTTTTTGACGAAAAGAAGAACTAAGAAGCAAAATCGTTAATTGTTGGTAATTAAGGACAGGAGCAAATGTGACCATAAATTCATACAAAATTAGCATAAATTCATAAATTCATGACCATAAATTCATACAAAAAATACAAAATTAAAATCCTGGATCCGCCACTGCAGTTAAGTGATTAGACGAAATAACGAGAATAAATAGAAAATAGCCAACGTATCAGACAAAGTATGATATAAATAACTACCAAAAACCCTGCGAAATTAACAAACGCGGCGTTTCAAAAAGCGAGACTTCGTATTGATTTTTTACATTCAAAACCAATCGATCAAATCTGTGGGCCTCGAAAATTTTTACACGTCTACATACATGCGTCAAATACACTTTGTTGAATCTGACGCTTTAATTTGCTTTAAACGAATTTAGCCCATTGCTCAAAAAATTTGCAAAATAGTATAATCGCATTTTCAAACATTTTTGTTCAAATATTTGAATTTTTGACTGGCATTTTTGAGATTTTCTTTGTAAGTTTTGAGTTCTTTTCGGAGATTTTTTAAAGCCGGAGGTTGGCAACACTGGATGTGAGCAAGTTGGCTTTTCTTAATTAATACGCTGAGATTCGGCACAAGATCAAAGGCCCTTATTGCCTAATATTCGAAAAAGTAAAGAAAACCCATTTCAATAAACAGGATCTAAGTATGAGGTTCGTTTTTACCCCCCCCCCCCAAATTCAATTTTTGAAATTTTTTTTGTTTTTTTTTCGCAATTTTTTGATGCCAATGGATAGTGCCCGATGAGAAACGTTTAAAAATGGCGTTTTTTCGCCATACCACCATTTTTAAGGCTATTTTTTGACCTTTGAAAAATATTACACCCCCCCAGAATTTTGGTGCCGCCCACCTATATACGCTTCTGACCAAACGGCAAATATGGTCATCAACAAGCCAATTCTAGGGTTTGAAGGAACAAAAAATCGAGAAAAATGCCAAAATTCGGTTGTGGGGACCTACACCGGATTCTGCAGGCACTTTGGATTCTAGGGGAATCTAATTCGCCTAAATCCCGCCACCCAAATGCCCACGTGTTCTGATGGCTTTGAAAAACCTTGACTGTGAAGTGACCCTAAAGTAACCCTTAAATCGAATAAAAAAAGCTGATTGACACCTGAGAAATAGCTTGAAATGTAGTCAAGGACCATATATAATCTGGATGCTTTCATCCCCCAGAAAAATTTTCAAGCCGCGCAAAAATATTTTCATATACCCCAGAATTGGCGAATTTTTGAAAGTTACCAAGATTTTTTTGAAAATTTGTAGAAAAGATGCTTTTTTAAGCGTTTTTAGCTATATATTTGCTTAAAAGTAAAAAAACAAAAAAAATTTCAAAAATTGAATTCTGGGGGAAGGGGGTATTTTGGTTGGTTTCTGGGGGGAGTGGGGTATTTTGGTTTCTGGAGTGGAGGCGGTGCATATCCCTCAACCCCCCTACGCCAAGTTATGCTCCTAACCAACTACGCCAAAATTTCAAGTGGTCTGGTCGGTCCAGCGGGCGCCTTTCTTCTCAATGATCCGCTACAGCGACAAAAATGACGTTGTACAGTAAATATCACTTATCCAGCATCAAACCATTAAATAACAGTCAAAAAAACAAACTTAAACATCACGTTGTAAAGAAATGCGAACGAAGAATTAGGTCCGGGAGCAATATCGGCCACAAAAAAAACGGTTTACAGCTCATCCCTAAGCAGAGTGTACCGTTGATAGGACGGTTTTAATTTTTGGAAGACTGAGGGCGGCGGCGGACTGGATTTTTCCACCGTCTGATCGTTTTGAGGCTGTTCCTTCGTAGAAACCTACGGGAAATCGAGAAAAAATTTTCCCCCAAGTGTAAATTCAAATAAATACATATTTGCGAATGAGAGCGTGTAAACTAAGTTCATCGCCTTTCAAAAAAAAACGACGAGAGTATACTCACTCATCCAGCTGTATTATATTATTTTCATTTAGTTTTTATTTTTGCAAATAATTTATGGCGCCAAAAGTTGAGACAAAAAACAATATGATGTTCTAATTTTTTTCGGTGCTGATTCGTGAATTATGAAATTCAGCTCGTGTATTTACAGTGTCGATTACCTTATTTACACAAACCAGCATCAACGGCATTCTACACGACGTCAGATTTTGATATTTTGAATCAATAAAGTTTATTAAACAATGATTCCCACCAGAAGTATTCTGATTAATATGATGTCATGTAAATAAATAATAAATGTTAATAAAATTGATAAAAATAAAAAATTAATAAAAATAAAAATAAAAAGATAAAAAAATAAAATTAATAGAAAATTCGATAAAAAATAAAAAATAGTAAAAATAATGTTAATAAAAAATCATGTTAATAAAATCATTTTAATAATTAATCACTTGACTGACTTAATTATACTGACTTAATTATTTTAGGACTCATTTTTAGCCCAAAAATCGAATACCGAGCTTAAACTTAAGAAAGCTATATTTTCCTGCACTTTAAAATTCATCATCGATGAGCTACAAAAAAATTTCAAGCTACGGGTAATGCAAAACTGGCAAAAGTCCCGAAAACATGTCAAAAATTTCAATTCCGGGGTTTATCGATTTTTGGAGGTCTAATGAATATGGGGTGGTCTGAGCCCCTCCCCTAACCTTCACCATCACACCCATAATGCATGTGACTATCACGATCGCACCGTCCGCATGACGGGCTTAAAATCTGCCAAAAATGGCCTGAAAGCCATTTTAGAGGGAGGAGTTGGCCAAAATTTTCAAAGAACTTTTTTTGCATAAAACTTGTTTATTTAAACTATTTATACATAACGCGCTAATTTAGTCAGTTGCTGTTATTTATTTAATTAATTAATTTTATTCATTTAATTCTATAAAGGATCAACGTCCAAAATATTGTTAGAAAAGCGAACTGAATTTCTTGCGTAAAACTGCTGCGAGCAATTGGATACGAAAAACCAGTAGTGTTAAGAAAAGCAGGCTAGAATAAGTTACAGTAATCTTAAGAGTATATCGATATATGTAAAAAATAAATTTAAACATGCTCAAAATGAGACACAAAAAAGAAACAAATAAGCTTCAAATCGGCTTTAAATATGGTAAGACTGAATTGCATTTTTTATCATCCTTTACAACACAATTATAATAATTTATTCCAACTATATAATTTAATTTAAATTTATTCTAAAATTATGTCTTTTAACTCGTTAAATTTGTCATGCGATTCACCTCAGTGGGGTCCGGGCCGTAGTGCATTTCCCTGTGTAATTTGCCGGAGTGTAAATCCATCACAAATTGTCTGAGTACGCCCGTCTGACTGAAATCAATACATAATCAGGCACGTGGCTCTGGGGAGAATGGGGGGTCCGGACCACAAGAGGGCGTGGGGGGTTGGGGGGTATGCACCCCCTTCAGAAGTTGGAATACCCCCTTGAAATCAAAATACCCCCAGAAATCGAGAATACTCCCAGAATTCAATTTTTGAATTTTTTTGCTGTTTTTAAATCGATTTTTTGACGATATTGGATAGTGTTTGATGAGAAACGTCGAAAAATGTTGTTTTTTCGTCATACGACCACTTTTAAGACTATTTTTTGACCCTTGAAAATTTTTTCAACCCCCCCCCTAGAATTTCGGTGCTGCCCACCTATGGTCCGGACCCCCCAAAATTCATAAAAATCGGAAAAATAGAACTTTCTAAACGTTATTTTGTGCTATTTTAGCCTTTTTGGGCTTGGTCCCCCCAAAATAGGACGGCCAGCTACGTGCCTATGCATAATCCGATTAAACGCATAAACTAAGCGCAAGCGATGCATTTGCATGTATAAACGAGCCGTAGAAAATTTTCGGCCAATTCTTTAACTTCTGGAAATTTATACATAAGCAAGCAAGCTTAAATTTCAGCGAGAAAATGGTAAAAAATGAAAAGAGAGAAAAAATCATGATAAAGCCATTATCAAAGAATCATGAAATTACCAACCAGAAAATTATTTTATAAAAAATTGATTGTCTATTAAAGACACTCGGAATAGTCCTCTATCAAGCGTGGACGTAGTGGATCATGAGGACTCTTACCTGACCCCCAGAATTCAAAAGACTTCCAGCCAGAATTCGATAGACAACCAAAATTTGATTTACAAAATTCCTTTTGTTTTAAACGCTATTTTTTTGAAGCCATTTGATACAGCTCGATAGAAACGTCGAAAAATGATGCATTTTTGCATCTACCATCAATTTCGACACTTTTTATCTTTGTAAGTTTTTTAAATAAACAATTTAATTCTTTCAAATAAAGAATTTCAGCGCTGCCCATTACCTAACTTGTTCGGTAAAACAATGGTGTCATGTGAAATATATTAAGAAGCGAATGAACAATTTAACACCTTCGTATTTTTAAGACACTGGCAGACTTAACTAATTTGGATCAGAGATAATTCATAATTAGTTTCACATGAAGCTAAGCTACACATGAAAAATATTGATTGGAAATCAGACAAATAAGTCAATCGAAAAAACAACAACAAAATGCAAAAAAGCCAGATAATTCCAACTGAAAAGATCTAAGTTGCGAAAACATGATAACGAAATTTGAATGACGCAATAAAAGCGCTCAAATATCAAGGAATGAAGAGTGAAAAATATATACTGCAATAATACAACACATGGATATATGTTGGAACAGGGGGATGACAGATCCCCACCGTAGGTGCACAGCATGGCCGATCTGGAGGGGTCAGCTGATCTGGGGCGGGGATCAAAAAACGAGCTTTTCTGAACCCAAATGACCTCTAAAACCTGTATAGTATAAGCACACGTGGGCGTGGGGAGAGGTTTGGGGGTATGCACCCCCAGAAGTTGAAATACCCCCAAATCAAGATACCCCCAGAATTCAAATTTTGAATTTTTTGCTTTTTAGCGATTTTTTGATGCCATTGGTTAGTGCTCGATGAGAAACGTCGAAAAATGGTGTTTTTCGCCATACAACTTTTAAGACCTTTCTTTGACCTTTGGAAATTTTTTCACCCCCACAGAATTCCGGTGCTGCCCACCTATGAGTATAAGGGCTAGGATAGCGTTAAAACTTCGTTATTACACAGTTTCTGGTCAATTTGAAGCGCTTTTGATGAAAATTTTCAATTTTAATCCGTTTTCGGCCTTCATTTTGCCTCATTTTTCCCACAAAATTTTCCTCCTGTTGTTTTTTTGACAAAACCATACATTAATGGACCATTTTAGGTGTTTTCACGCTATTGGTTTTATTTTATTCTATTTGTTCTATTTATTTTGCATTGCACAAATACAACATTGCATAAATATCAACTTTACTGGATTTGCACAGCATAGGTGTTCTGAGAGCAGATTCGAAACAACTTTTAAGTGCCTTTGTTCGACTCAAAAAGGATGGACACATCGAATAACAAACTTTTCGGCGTTTACAACGATGCTCTACCTTTCCATGGCAAACATAAAAAAATTGGAAAATATCATGATAATTCGAGCCCAGAGATAGTTAAAACGCTGAAAAAACATCACCTGTTATTTGAATTATTCGAAAAGTCGAGAATTCTTAAAGATGCGTTAAAAAATATCGCACTCTCCCCATGATCATGTATTCCATTTACCGTAGCCCAGAAATGACCGGCTACTCACTCCGAACTTTTCGGCCGTCATACGTACGAATAAGAGCGAGATTTTTTGAAATTATAACCTTAGACTCCAATACACATCGTTTTCAGTGTAACATGAATGATTTTTAAGAAAAGACATAAAATTAGAGAAAACTGAAGAGAACTTATCTGTTAAGCATATTTCATAAAAAAGAGCAGAAAATTTTATGTATGTCTATGTGTAAAAATTTGAACTGCATTAGATCAGTCAAAGATCAGAGATCAAAAAGCGCAAAAATTGCATATTTTCCAATATGGCGGCCTACCTACATGGCAGCAATATTGATTTCTTCTCATAACTTGTGTATGCCATGCAAATGAATATTCAGTGCAAAGCGCTTTGTAAGCACATTCTAAAATGCTCTCAAACACGAAATAAAAATAAAGTAGGTCAAGAGATATAAATTACAACGCCATTATTCCAATATGGCAGCCTCCACGTTAAAAATTTGTATGGAGCAAATCTAAAGAACGAAGAAAGTTATGTTTAAAAAAATTATTGTTACAACAAAGCTCGTTCAAATAGGCAACTATTTTGCTACTGTCGGGCATTCTACCTACAATGTGTGCATAATGATAGCAGTAGCAATTTTTCGTCATTTTTATGCTACAAAAGTATAATATTTTGACATTTTTGAAATTTTTCACAAAATAGTTGCGCCCCAAGTTTTTCTATCAGAAAAACTTTACTTTTAAAAATAGTTGATTTGCTCAAAAAACCTAAAAGGTATGAACCACTTTTTTCAGGTGTCAACAATCACATACTTTTTTATTATGCACTGCTAGCGGATTACTGTATTCCCAGTGCTCAATTTGCATGTATTTGAAAGCTCTTTAAAAACTGATTCGAAAGTGCATTCCATCATTACATATGACTTAATGGGTCAAGCACAGTAGACCATAAAGAGCAAATTTTACACGTTTCGGTGAAAATGATGTGAATAGTGTTCAAGGCTGACGAATCTCAATGTTAAAAATTTAGTAAATCTATGAAAATTCCACATTTTCTCGGAGTTTTTAGCGTCCAGCAATTATTTAATTAAGAATCGGAAGAACGTACAATTCGAATGAAAGCTAATAGGAATGAAAAACGACAACGGCGAAACGCATTAATAACGATAAATCTTAAACCCGTGCTTAGATGTTTTGAATCTATAATATAAAAGAAGTGTTTGCAAAATCGCGATGATTCCTTCCTATGTTAATGGGCGCCTTGAATTGTGCACAGTAAATATAAACTGAATTGAATGGGTAACATAAGTCAGCATGTAAACCAAACTGATGTGTTAGCTCGAATCGGGAATAAAGGGGTCCCTACACAGCATAAAACCAGGGGTATTACAAGGTAAAGGTGAACAAATAATTTATATATTATACATATTCGTAGCAAATATAATAGATTAATAAAACGCTAGTACTTTAATTTATGCATATGCTGGAAGGTGTACATATGCCTGAAGCTGTCAATCGCGATAATCGGGAGATCCTTCGTTGATTTGCCCAAATGATGCAGTGGGTGGGCGAATTTTATTCCATCGGCGTGTAAGAAGTTGACGGTGTCTATAAAGCGCGAGGAAAGCTCGTTCAAGACTTTGTGTAAATTTTCTATTATATATGTGCTATGTAAGCACGCGCTTAGCTACAGTGACAATTTTGTAAACCACATATCAAGCGCTACAGTAGAACGATTTTTCCATTTACTATGAGAACCGCTGCGTCCAGACAAGCACAGCGTGGGAATTCTGGGGGGGGTGAAATTTAAAAGTACCGCTTCGGGCTCGAAAATGGTTAATACTATACCTGATCTTGGGGGTTTGGTTTATTTCAGCCCCCGGAAATTTTTCACCCCCAGAATTCGCGATTTTCCAAAATTATCTAAAAGATAAGTAGAAAGGGTGCCGTTTTAAGCGTTCTAAGCTATCTATTTGCTCAAAAAATTGAATTTATTTTCGGCGCTTCGCGCCATATACTTATTTTCTGATCTATTCTGTTCAATTTGATCAAATTTGACTTTTTTAATCTAAAAATTTACTCCTACTGCCCATAATTGCTATGATGTGCTGTGCACGTCTGACGGATACGCGTCGGAAACACCGTTTTTCGGCGTTTCTGACGGTGTTCCACCTTTCTAGAGCATGAAAACATTAGAAAAATTTCCAAAAATCAGAAAATTCGACTAAATTTAACAACATATATGTAGTCAAAAATGAGTATATTCAGGCACGTCGCTGACCCTTCTATTTTTTGGAGGGGACCAACACCAATTTTGGGGTCTAAGCCAAAAATAGCACAAAATAACGTGTAAAAAGTCCTATTTTTCAAGTTTTTTTCTGAATTTTGGGGGGTCCGGATCCCCCAGCCCCCGCAGCTACGTGCCTGAGTATATCACGCGAAGTGAATAAAAGGTTACTGTTGAGCCTGTAGACGGCTAAAAACGCTTTTCGCGAAATCGTGAACTCTGAGTCAGAAGAGAAAAAAATCTCCGGCATGGGGAGGGGGTTGGAAGCTTTTAGATATAACGAAACCTCACCCCCTCCGACCGGAAATTCATGTGTGGCTACGTTGCGTCCAGTTTTGGCCATGCCCACATGATATCCATTATAGAATATCTGTTGTATGCAATTTCTAAATAATTTAGTGCATAAGAAAATCTCACGCTTTCTAATCATATGGCTACCTACCGATACATCTAGCTTATTCATCACAGTATACCTCAACAGCGGCGGATCTATAATTTTCCTGAGGAAGGAGGTATCCCAACTTTTCCAAAAACAGTCAAAAATAGGTGCAAAAATTTACCCTCAACGCGCGAAATGGCGTTTTTTCGGTGTTTTACATTGTATACTTTACATAAAATCACTTTTTGACGCAATATTTTCTGTAAAACTTTTAAAATTTTAGACAATTTTGTGCGAAAAAATCGATAAATTTCTTACTTTAACAAAAATCTGGCGCGAAGCGCCGGAAAAATTTGTGAAATTAAGGCGGAAAGACGTCTAGAAGCATAATTTACTGCTTGATTTCCTGTATTTGTTGCATTTGATGCGAAACATCGAAATTTTTAATTGAAAATAGAAGAAAACTATGTAAAAATAGCTGTTTCTGCTATTAAAATTGTTTTGAAACCTACATGAACAGAAAATGGCTTCCAGGTCGCCAAGAAAGTAAATAAATGTCATTAATAGGTATTATCCGGCGCGAAGCGCCGGAAAAATTCGAGAAATTATGGTCACTGAAGGCCAAAAATCGTTGCAAATTGCATATCCATTCTTTATCTGGCCAAATATTTTTGGCCAATGGAGAGGCGCCGCCCCTCAAATCCGCCCCTGTACCTCATATGTACCTCAACGCGAGATAATTACGATTATCCCGTTGTAAAGACGTGCTTTCACAGTAAGCCACAAAAGTGTAAACTGAGCGAATATGCGGTCAGCTTCATTCAAGTAAGTCAACATCTAATCAGCTCCTACATTTGTTTCCAATAAAGCCGAAACAGCCTTTTGTAGTTTCGAGTCCGATTCACTTTACACTGCGTATTATACTCGGTCTCTAAGCCCGAGTACGCGGGAAGTTTGATTCCCAAAGCAGGTTTAAACTCGAAGCAATCGTGCATTTCCGTCGTAATACGTAAATACAATTTCGGTCGATCAAACTTTTGACTTATAGCATTTACTTTACACTAAATCCGATAATTTACACAATGATGCCTTGATCACGATGACGTCATATAGCACTGATTATAAATCGTGAGCGAGGGGTGAAAACCACTTTAGCCCGGGCATAGCCTTAGTTTAGTTTCAAACTAACGCAAATTTAAACTATATTTATAAATTGAGTAATACAGTTATTAAAATCATTTTTTTAGTTTACATTTTTTCAAATGCAATAATTTACCTCGCTGATCCATTAACTCGGTCGCGACTAGCTTCGAGAACATATCCAAAGTCTCAGTATCGTGGCTTAATTTAAATAATATGAGAAACGGACGTCCTTCTTCAGTGAGTTCCTTGAATGCGATAATAAATAAATAAATTAATTATATTTAATTATTTACATTAATTAAATAATTGATTAATTACTTAATTATATAAAATAACTAAAATGATAATAAAAATAAACAAACACGCACGCAATGCAGTAAGTCTGTAAATATGTAAATGTGAAAATTTAAAGTAATTAATAAATTATGTAATAAGTAATTATCTAATGTATATAATTATTACTTCAGCATTTTCAAACGTTATTTCTCGTATAAGCGGTATACATTTATCGGTGATCCATTGTTTTAGATAGTCGAAATTCTGGAGGAGGGCGCCAGTTTGTTTCAGTTGGTCCTTCGAACTGCCCTGCGCAAAAATTTAATAATATATTAAAGCATTAATAAATAAAATAAGACGATAATAATAACTTTTAATAGAAATACACATGAGGTACAGTATAAATATTAATTATTAACATTTAAAGTGAGAAATAATAATATTTACCAATAAATAATGAACTTAAAATTGGAAATTAAAATAATTCTCGAAAAAAATTTAAATTATGAAAAAATTAATACCTATTTAAAGTTTTTGAACAAACATCAACAAAAAAATACATATTCGATTTGAAATAATGGATTATTAATTATTCATGATCTAAATTAAATAATTAATCAATAATAATCACGATAATTAAGAATACTGAAAGCAGTAAAATATCTATTATAATTAAAACAATAATAATTTATATCGAAATGTTATTATTAATAAAGATATAAACTACAATTAGAAAATAAAACTTATTTTCTAATCATCAATTATGTTTGATTAAAATGTTTATTCAATCATAATGATATAGATACTATAGACCATATAAACATGCACAGCATGGGAATTCTGGGGGGGGGTTGAAAACCTAAAGTGCCTTTTTGGGCCCAAAAATGGCCGGTACGCGTTAAAAAACATCGTTTTTTGGCGTTTCTGACGATACTCTATCCTTCTAGAGCATAAAATCATGAAAAAATTTTCGAAAAAAGTCGAATAAATTGACCAATATATCGCTTAAAACATGAATATATGGCGCGAAGCGCCGGAAATTGGGCGATTTTGAGCAAATAGATAGCCAAAAACCCTTAAAAAGACACTTTTTCTACCAATTTTCCGGTAAGTTTAGGAAACTGTTGAAAAATCGCCAATTCTTGGGGGGTGAAAAATTTTTGCGGAGGGTAAAAAATGATTCTGCGGGGGGGAGGGGTGAAACCTCTCCAAACCCCAAGATCATGTATGCTACAGACGTCAACAGAAAAATTATATTACAGCAAACACAAAAATGAATATTAGTAGCTACAAGAACAAAGTGGGCTAAAAAACCTTCTATCAGTATATACATTATTATCATGCATATTATTCTTTCGAAAAGACTAAAAATCTTAACCTTTTAATGAAAATTTGAAGAAATCATGAATTAAATTTGAAATTGTAGGACTACCAAGTTAAACATATTGTTAAATCACATCAACAAATTTCATTAATTTTAAATACATCATACCATCAAGATAACATTAAAAACCAAATTATTATAATATTCATAACAAACTATTTACAATTTAAGCATCGGCTCAAGATAGCGACGAACTAAAAAGTGCTTAAGAGCATACATGATCTTGGAGGGGGTTTGGGGGTTTTCAGCCCCCCCACAGAATCATTTTTCACCCCCCGCACAAAAAAATTTTTAACCCCCCAGAATTGGCCATTTTTCAAAAGTTTCCTAAACTTACCTGAAAATTGGTAGAAAAAGTGTCTTTTTAAGGGTTTTTGGCTATCTATTTGCTCAAAATCGCCAAATTTTCGGCGCGTCATATATTCATGCTTTAAGCGATATATTGGTCAATTTATTCGCCTTTTCGATTTCATGCTCTAGAAGGATAGAGTATCGTCAGAAACGCCAAAAAACGATGTTTTTGAACGCGTACCGGCCATTTTTGGGCCCGAAAAATGCACTTTAGGTTTTCACCCCCAGAATTCCCATGCTGTGCATGTATGCTTAAGAGTATAGCTGAAACATTTATTTAAACCAAGGCCACCTATTCAAGTTAACAGCTAGTAATTTAATTAATTTCTAGTTAATTAATGATTAATCAAATAATATTAATCGATTACCAATGATTAATTTCTATTTGAATTTTTACAATCTTTCGTAATTTTAAAGTTTTTATTCAATTTATTTATGGGCATTTTAGCTTATAAATAGAAATTAAAAAATTTAATTTCCAAAAAACGCCAACAAATAAATCATCGGTAAAAAAATCGAAAATTTCTTCAATACGAAAATGCAAAGAGCTAAAAGAATGTAACCTAGACGGCTATTAATTCAATAATAAAATAATTTATTCGTGATTAGAATAACCGAAATCCGATTGGTCCATTTTAAAGGACCTCTTTTCCTGAATTAATTATTGATAATTGATTATTATATTAATTAATCAATGATTGAATCAATACTTTAATAATTTTAATTAGGTATAGTTATATAAATATATTTATTGTCGTCAAAACGAACAAATTATACAGCATTACTACTTTAGGTTCTCTCGAATAATAATGTACCTACATACAAACAATACGATTGCAGATTTAATTGAATTAAATTGATAAAGGCGAAGACTTGAATTCTCTTCAAGAGAAAGCAATTTATTAAATTTACTGATAATAATTTTAAAGAACTAAAAACTATTTAATAATAAGCTTTATAAGCCAGACCCAATGGGTAAGTTTTTTTAATCTTTTTCATGTAAACGGATTAGAAATGAGGTCTCAATAGAACAAGGTTCGACCATTATTATTGCCTTGGAGATAAAAATTAAAGCACGAAAGATTTCGAAAACGCCAAAATTTAATCCAAGGTTCAAGCACGTATCTCTGGGGCGAATGGGAGGTTCGGACCCCCGAAAATTCAGAAAAATCTGAAAAATAAGACTTTTTAAAGGTTATTTTGTGATGATTTTGGCCTTTTTGAGCTTAGTCCTCCCAAAAATGGTGTTGGTCCCCCCAAAATAGGACGGCCAGCTATGTGCCTGCCAAGATTGGTACACTTCGAATTCTGGTAGGTTTTGAATCATCCTAAACCCCTTTTATTTGATTTTTACGCAAATATACAAACCTCAGCGGGTCTAAACAGCAGAGTATTTCCAAAATCCGTCATATCACTAAATGCTTCACTGAAACGACAAAATTAGCTAAATAAAAAAATTATTGAAATAGATAAGCACAGATGCACAAGGTCAGGGTCGGCAGTGCGAAAGGAGGGTGAGTGGGTGAAGTCCCAAATATCCAAAACAGATTTTCACGATTCAATCACGATTAATTTTGCTTTTTAAATGACTAAAATGGTCGAAATAGGCTGCAAAACTTATTTTAGTGGTAATTTCTTATTTTTAAAGCATTTTTAGTCAATTTTTACTACATTATATCACTTCTAACACTAAAAAATACAGAAAATTTTTGGCGCTTCTTGAGTAAAAAGTACATATATGTAATAAGCCGGCGCAAAACGCCGATAGAATTTTGAAATTTTCACGACTTTTGACTCGAAAAATGATGCAAAAAACCTTCCGTCAGCTTAAAATCGCCGGACGGTAGCTATCTGGCTTGACCCTTCAGCGGGGGTAACACCCCCTCAATCACCCATGTGCCTGTATGTAGATAAGTTGAAAAATGAATATTATAACGAATTTATCAGTAAGGCTTTACAACCTGCTAATACGCGGGTGGATTAAAAATTTGAGAAAATAAATGCGACAAACCGTCCCCATCCTTTCATCCATCTCCTAGAATCAGAAAAATTTTTGAACCCTATCCCCTGAAATCAGAAAATTTGTAAACATCAACCCCGATGTTCCGCGAGGTGTTTTTGCAATTATCACCTAAAAATTGGGGCCATTTACCCCCACCACATAAAAATGGCCGAGACAGGGGCGGATTTAGGGGAGGGGGCCGCCTCCCATTGGCCGAAAATAGTGCGCAAAATTAAGGATTTTGAGCGATTTTTGGGTTAAAAACGGCCAATTTTTCCGTTTAAGTCAGGGTTCCGCCCTTCCCTTAGGGGTACCGCCCCCCCTTAGGAAAATCCTGGATCCGCCACTGGCCGAGAGACTCCCCCAAATTTCGAGCCGTTACATTTAAGGCCTAATATTCCAGGCACTTCGCACCGAAGTTATTGCTTTTGTATAACTCTTGTCCTCCAAACAGTCCAAGTTCGAAGTAAGCATGACGAAATCTATTAAAATTTTCTGACGCTCCCAGGCAGAATAACTTTACTTTCTGTATTGATTTTCTTTGCAATTTACTAGAATTGAGTATAAGGCAAGTTAAAGAATTTTTGAGCAGGATCGAGCTTTGATATAATGTCGAGCAAACATATGCGTGGGGCCTTTTTTACTATTTTGTACAAGGCCCGTTTGTACAAGTACAAAGACGGTACCTAAAAGTCTTTCTTCATTCTATACTTACTAAAGGCTATTGCAGTATAATATAGTAAAATATGCATCGTATGTATGGCTTAAGTACACGTTCTCTAGCTGTTAGTGTACTGCGGCAATATGCGGGTCTCTGGCAAAAAAATTACAAAAATTTATTAACACGGCGCGCAGCGTCAGAAATTGTGGTATTTTTGTGTTTTCATATAAATTTTTATGCGTTTTTTACGAGAGATTTGTAGTTCAGGACGCTGAATTTGCGGGAGCGCCAAAAATTTTGGTAATACAGCCCGAAACGCATTTTTGGATCTTTCAAATGGACAAAAAGCAGAAAATTGTCAAACTATTTCGAAACATTTTTTATCTTTCCGACGATTTGCATATGAAGTTTAGACCTAATAGAAAAGACAACAATGTCATAAATCGCTAAATTAGTGTGAACATGATTTACAATAAAATATTTTGGCTAATTCGAGCTTTTAAACTCATTGCTGGAGCTTTTTGAAGAGAAATGGCACACTTAAGCGACGGGAAATCGTGAAACCTATTACTTTCATGCTTAATTTATTTGTTTACAAAAAATACAAGAATAAAGCATTATATACCTAAACCTAACAAAGGTAGCGCGCGTACCTATAATTTACTTGGGCACTCTAACATATGAGTACCCCACCTCCTACAGCTATAGCGAGACTATCATTGATAAATGCAGTTTTTTAAGAAAAACATAATAAAAAATTCGCTGCTAATGTATTTTGTTTTCCTTTACTCAATGCCCTGTGTCTCAAGAGCGTGTAAAGGTTTTGCGTAATGTTATAACATATAGCGAATTTTAGTGTTTTTTCCTGCGGCTTGTGACCAACTCGGTATTAACGCTTCAAGCAATTTAATGGTTCTGAATAGTAGGGGATGGAATACCCAAATGACACTCTTTTGTGTTTTTTTTAAATTTCCCATCAGTTCTCGAATGGAAGTGTAACGAGTGTGAAAATTAGGTGGTGAAACAAAAACATTTTGGTCGAGTTTTCGACTTGCTTATGTCTGCTTACAACTCCGGTTATGAGTCCCTCTGTCAATTTCTCCGGTTATAAGTCGCAGCAAGCAGCATTCAAAAAGGCAATATTGAGGTTATTTAAGGGGTGTAAAGTTCGAAATCCATAATGTAACATTAGGCGAAAAAAACGTTTTCTTCCCTATTTTAATTGGTAAATATCTTAAATATTTTGCGGAACATAAGTTTTCCACATGCAAACGCACTACGATTTAAAGGCTACAAACTGGCTTAAACCAAATTTCTCTGCATTCAATGAGGAGTTAGGTTCAGATTTTTAAAAGTTTACAATGTGGTGGATGGTAGAAAAATACGTTTTTGTCCCTTTTTCTTTGCCACTTTCCCCGTTTAGAAGTCGGGATTGGTCGGATAGGATAAAAATCAAGTAATTTCACCGGGATATACGTCACAGCCAATTGTGTTTATTTACAGCAATATTTAGCTTTTTCGGGAGGTGTAAAGTCAAAAATTAAGTGTGTTAAACGTGTTTCTTTTAATTTTTTCTACGAACTTCTCCGGTTATGAGTCTGAACATGATCTTAAGTCTACGTATGTGCCAGAAATCAAACGTGATACGCCAGTTGGGCGCGAACCTTACACTCGACAGGTGTAAAGTGGGTTAAATCAAATGTTTATTTGCTTTTTAGCCATTGTGTAGACTTAATTTTTTCATAAATGTTGATCATATCAGAGTAATATCAGAATTACGAATCCGACTGAAATCTTCTTAACACTCGGTTGTTGTGTAAAGTTGACACCGCAAATTATCTTTAGTTCTAGCGCCTTAAGGAAGTTTAATTTTTTCAAAATCCCCTACGTAACGTCAGCATTACGAATCTGACTGTTAGTTTTATATACACCATTAGTTGTAAGAAGTTTGCACTATTCATTTATTGTTAATGTGTAAAGTTTACACTGCAAATTCATTTTACTTCCAGAGTGATGCAAAACGTGAATTTTTTCGAAATACGTTCCGTAAAGAAAGGATTACGAATCTGACTTTGTTTAGTTGCGTAAAAAGTACACTGAAAATTAACTTTAGTTTCAGAACGTTGCAGAAGGTTAATTCTTTCAAAATGTTCCATGTAACGTTAGAATTAGGAATCTGAGCGTAAGTCTTCTTTACACCCAACAGATGCTTAAAATTTATGCTGAAAACATTCGATGTGTAAAGTTTACATTATAAATTTGCTAATTAAAAGTACGGTACTAGCAAGGAAAAATGCTCAAAGGAAGAAAAAAGACGAATATACTTGGGATTGTGGATTATTAAGGATGTTAAAGGAGGGAACTAGGAAAAACCTATCTATGTATATGCCCAAAGTCGCGAAATCTGTTAAAAATCGGACTTTCTCTGAGCAGCGCCGAAAATCGAAGTATATTCTGCGGCCTATGAAAAAGTGTATATCTTCTTTAAATAATTCGCAATGGTTCACATAAGTGTACGAGACATAATCTAAAATGTATACTTTTTGTAAATTGCTTGCAAGTTGCAATGCTAAGTTGCTTTGTATTGTGATTGATAGAAGACTAACTGCAATTGTATTTAACGAAGTCTTATTTTGTTATAAGGATCATTATAGCATGCAAACCTGGCGTCAATTGATTAGTGCACACAAACGTTGCGGGCATGCAAGTGTACGTACGTGTAGTCTGTTTCACGTAAGCTTACGCATTTCTACTGCTATAAATCAACAATTCCTTTGATTGTCTTGGATGCATCGATGTTTGTTAATTCATTCAGTTGGCTTGCAAAGTCGCTCCTAGTTTACTTCACCTAATTTCAAATATATAGTTACTGCTTAGCTAACTTGCTGCTTTTTTAATCGTTTTTAAGTTCAATAGTTCATTTCAATCCGCAGGCCAGCAGAATATACTTCGATTTTTCGCGTTGCTTAGAGGAAGTCTAATTTTGAAAGATTTTGCGATTTGAGGCATATGAACAGGTAGCTTTTCCCAGTCCCCTCCTTTTACATCCTTAATAATCCACTATCTCAAGAATATTTGTCGTTTTTGTTCCAACGGAGCATTTTTCTTTGCTATTTCTGATACCAAGCGCAAGACTTCTTGAATACGATTTGTAATCAACGTATTTTTTAAATTCCTTATACTCGTACGTAGATCTCGCCGAGAAACGCTCAAAAGCATCCAGTAATTTTGTCTATACGCAAGTAGTTGCTGAGATATCCAACCTCAAAATTTTAGTCCTTTAAATTCAGAAGGCTAGTTATGTACATGCTTGTAACCCAGTGTTTTTTTGTACAAGGTCCGCTTGCACATGTACAAATATGGTTCCTAAAAGTCATTGTACAGTTTGTACACGCAAATTCTTGCGTACTATAATATGGTACAGTAGCGATTTTAGTGCGGTAAAACAGAGTTGTTCGACCTTTGGTAGTGTATTTTAGCTAATTCCTGGTTTTATGAGGGCGAAAATCATTAAGAATCGTCTTGAAACGGCGCGAAGCGCCGAAAAAATTTGACATTTTTCCTTTCGAAATGCGATTTCTGCTATTATAAAGATACATAGGCACACACAATAGCTCATTTCGGCGCGAAGCGCAAAAAAGTTCTACAATTTCCAGACCTTTTGTGCAGTTTTTGTCTTCCCAAAAATCTTCGTTCATGCACCAAAGACGGTCCCCAAACGTCTTTGTACATCGGGAGAAAAAATCTTTGCCGAATACAAAAAGAAACACTGCTAGCACCAGGGGCGGATTTATGGGGGGGGGCGGAGGGGGCGACCGCCCCCCCCCCGCCTTGGCCCAAAATAGTGCGCAAAATTAAGGATTTTTAAGAGCGATTTTCGGGTTAAAACGGCTAATTTTTCCGCCCAAGTCAGGGTACCGCCCCCCCCCCCCCCCCTTAGGAAAATCCTGGA
>JAVLUZ010000192.1:159954-256181 GCA_036768485.1 Mermis nigrescens
AAAGACGGTCCCCAAACGTCTTTGTACATCGGGAAAAATCTTTGCCGAATACAAAAAAGAAACACTGCTGGAACCACTTGAAAATTTGAAGATTTAGCCCATTTCTAAACATTAACAATCGTCTTAATTATTGATCTAAAATTAGAGAAAATGTAGACGACTGGGTAAGCAAAGATAAAATAAATATTTCAATAAATATTTTACTACGTTAAAACATGTAGCAGCCAAAGAATGCCAACATAAAGATTGGGATTTTGGACATTTTTAAACGAGCCGTAAACAAGTTTTTTCAAAATTGAACTTCAAACCTCAAAACAAACATCTTAAGCTGTAAACAGTGGCGGATCTAGGATTTTCCTAAGGGGGGGATGGTACCCCTAAGGGGGCGGAACCCTGACTTGGGCAAAAAATTAGCCGTTTTAAGCCTAAAATCGCTAAAAAATCACTTAAAAATGCTTAATTTCGCGCACTATTTTGGGCCAATGGGGGGAGGCGGCCATCCCCTCCGCCCCCTTTTAAATCCGCCCCTGGCTGTAAAGGAAATTTAAAATTTTAAAAATTAGACAGCTTTAAACTTCGAACTTTAAACAAATTTTGAAATAACAAAAGTTGAGATCTTTCGAGTTCAAAGGTTAAACTTTAAAACTAAACTTATCTTTCCGCAACAACACTTCCTTCAATAAACGTCGGCCAAAATAAATATTTAAGATAAACATAAAACTGGACTAAATCAAAATTAAGCAATTTTAAATTCACTGAAATTGCGGACGCAATAAATTTTTAGTAAAAAATGAGAGAAAATAAAAAAAATAAAAAAATTAAAAAAAAATAAAAAAAGCCAATGGAAAAATTAGAAAGACTCAAATTTGAAGCAAATATAACTATGAACTAAACCAAACCTTTTGAGCAAAATTCAATCATAAATTAAAACTGCGCATTTAAAATGTTTTTTTCGTATTTGGGGGCGTAAAAAGTCAAAAGTTGACCATCCGGTTTAAAACTGAACACGGTCCGAAATTCGAAAGTATAAACTGACCACCCACGTGATCTTGGCGGATTGGATGGGTTTTCCAGCCCCCCCTGCCTCCCTCGGTAACATTTCGCCCACCCCGGTAATTTTTCAGCACAAAACTCCAAATTCGCGATTTTTAAAAAAGTTTTCGAAAATTTCCTGAAAATTCGTAGAAAAGGTGCTTTTTAAGCGTTTTTGCTATCTATTTGCTCGGAAATGAAAAATTTTCGGCGCTTCAGCGCCATTTATCTTTAGCGATGTTTTGACCCTCATTCTGTTCGACTCATAGGATTTTTTGAAATTTTCTATTTTTATGCCCTCGAAGGATATAGCTTCTTCATAAACACCGAAAAACGATGTTTTTGACGCTTTCCTCCCACTATACACGTACAGCATGGGAATTCTGGGGAGGGGGCCACAACCAAAAAATTTTTGTAAAAAATGCCTTTTTCAGGCTAAAAACGATGGGTACACGTCAAAATGCTGTTTTTTTGAGCGTTTCAGACAATGCTCGTTCTTTCTAGAACACAAAAATGTAAAAAATAAAAATTTTGAAAAAATTTGAAAAAATTTATTAAATTGAACAAAATATAGTCAAAAAATGTGCATATGGCGCGAAGCGCCGAAAATTTGAATGATATTTGAGGCAAATATGGAGACTAAAAACGCCTGAAAAAGGCACACTTTTTACAACTTAATAACTCTTACAAAACATCGATAATTCTAGGGGGGTCAAAACCCCCAAGCAAGAGCACGTATGGTTCCCACCATTTTTGGGCCCCAAAAAAAGCATTTTTTATGTTCACCCCCCAGAATTCCAAGCTGTGCAGTGTCCGAAACTGACCCTATGCCGGCGTAAAACTGGCAATCGTCCCTTAATAAGGCGCTAATCTTTTTGAGATGTCGCATTTCAATCGAATCATTGTCTCGTGAATAAAGCACTATTGCTCGTTGCGACTTCTGAAAAAAGAATAAATTTCTCTCTTCGATCTTATTTTGTTATTTATCTTAAATTAATTAATTACTTATTTAACTGAGGCGATAGTATGCACTTCGAGAACAATAAAATGAATGAAACAATTAATAAAAAATAATCTAAATATAGCCTAAAAATCAAAAACACTCTAAAAACGTATATAATTATGACGAGAAAGCACAACTTAGAGCACGAAAACGAGCCAGCATTCAGTTTTGAACGAATATTTGTGCGACCGTGTAAGGTTTAATTTTATTAAAATTTTCTAGCGGCTCGGTCTCTCAACCATACATGTGAGGTGGGGATCATACGTGGGCAGCAAGAAAATTCTGGGGGTGCAAGATTTTTCAAAGGTTTCAAAAAATTGCCTTAAAAATGGTGGTATGACGAATGAACATCGGGATCCATTTTTCGACTGATCTCTTCGAGCACTATCCATTGGCGTCAAAAAATTGCGGAAAAAACCGGAAATAATTTTTAAAAATTGAATTCTGGGGTATTTGGATTTTCTAGGGGGTTATTTCGGCTTCTCGAGGGTGTGCATACCCCCACGCCCAGGTGTGTGGGACGTCTCTCATGTGCAAACCTCGCCGTTCCCCCATCTCTCACGAAGCCAGAACATTTTGGAAGCCCATCCCCTATTTTTTGGAAAAAATGAATTTTTGACCGTTTTTAGGTGTTTTTTGCTCATTTTGGCCAAAAAACCGATTACATCTACCCTTCCCTAAATGGCCGGATACCTACAGCCGAAATTTCGAACCGTTACATGTATGGTCTTAAAGTCTTTGATTTGTGTTTGTATCAACGCATATCAATAAAAGACTAAATTTTCAAAGATAATCAATAAAATTATACATTTTAAAAATAAAAACGAGCAAAATAAAAACCGGTCAATTTGTAACCTGAAAAATACCAGCCCTTTTCACATAACTAAAAGGAGATGACTGATGATATTATACTGGCGAACAAGCCTATGCCGTGAGGATTACAACTGACTGTTGATCTCTTTCCAGATCATTCAGAAGCGCGGGGTACAAATTTGTCGAGTAAGTTCCAAAAAATTGCCGTTTTTTATGACTTTTTTAAAGAATTTTTAGGGTCGAGTATTCCTACCCGTATTGATATTTACTGGAATCTATTATGTTTTCACGTTAAGCTCCCTTGCAGGCTAATGTCAGGAAAAAAATTTAGTTGCCCTATGTCATCCCACATAGCTGCAGTATATATACCTTCAAACAGCCCAAACCCGATCGGACTGAGGGTACTTTTTGGACTTCGGCCTCGGCCGAGGCCGAGGCGAGCTTAGAATCCTTGCCTCGGCCGAGGCCGAGTCGAGGTAATGCCGAGGGTCAAGCTTATATACCTATACCCATAAATAGTACTCTTAGAATATTTTGTATGCACATGAGCTAGAGAATAACCGTAATATTAAACACTTTATCGAATGTCAAACAATTCATTTTTATTTTCAATAATAGTAGATTAAATGTGTGAAGGATTTATTGAATAAAGTCAGCAGCATGAAAGCATACTTAATATAACAAGTTGCGTTGATGAAGACTTGGAAAAGTTGATAAAAAATATGGCTGAACAAGCACTTAAAAACTTTTATTACTATAAATAAGAAAACAGTGTCGAAGAAATAAACGAACAAACAAAACAAGCTAAGTAAAGACAGAACTGTAGCCATTGTTGTGCTCGCTTTTGCAGTAATGCATGTTTAAACACGCTTTTTCAGTCATCCAATTCTGGTGTGGTAGGTAATATGACGGAAACTGCACTGTACTTTCCGATCATACTTTCCCAAGGTCCAGAGTTGAGGGAAGGGTGAAATCCCAACCTGGGGGACCAGTAAATTAAGTAATGTCTTTGTATGAGCGAACAAATTTTTGTAGATATTTTATATTAATATATTTTTAAAGATACACATTTTTACATACTGCCAGTGTGTGACCTGCAACCGGCATGCAGTCCTAAACAGTGTTTTTTGTGCAAGATACCTTTTTACATGTACAAAGATAGTATCCAAAAGTCTTTGAACATTTTGTACATGCAAATTTTTGTGTACTATTATAGTATGGTACAGTAGCGATTTAGTGTGGTAAAACAGGGTTTTTCGACCTTTGGTAGTGCATCTTAGCTAATTCCCGGGTTTCTGAGTATTTGACATTTTTCCTTTCCATTCTAAATGCAAATTCTACTATTTTAAAGATATTTAGGACAGACAATTACTGATGCGCCGAAAATTTTCCGGAATTTTACACCTTTTTACAGTTTTTGTCTCTCCAAAAATCTTTGTGCATGTACAAAGACGGTCCTGAAAAGATTCTGTACATTATGAAAAATCTGTGCCGAATACAAAAACCGTGGCCCTAAATGTGATAATTCGGCCTGAATTTAGTTGATAATATTAGTTCATGAGCTTTTGATAGAAATTTACACATAAAACTCGACTGAGAAAGCTAAAACAACTTGTACTGTAAAATCAGAAATATTACAGATATTGTAATATGCCAATTAGATCTTAAAATAAGCACTACTGTGCTTAGAAATTCAGTGCAACATCGGGATAAATTAGTCAATTTTATCTTTGAACGGCAAAAAAGTGCAAAGTTATTAAATAGTACTTATTTTGCATAAAATTTTTAAAAACAGTATGAATAGATACAAAAGATATTTAAATCTGCATAAAGATGCCTAGATTATAAAAAATTGATTTTTGAGTGTTTAATGCCCCTGCATCAATCTAAATACATTATATTAGCGATATTTCGCGCGAAGCGCCGAAAATTTTATGAAATTTTTCTTAAAAATACTGAAAAACGATATAATTAATATCACTTTGTCCAAGAAAGTATTTTAACATTGTATAAAAATAGCTCCAAAAAATGCACGAGTCGAAATTGATTTTTGGCAAAACCTGCATTTATTGGCCATTTTTAGGTGCGTTTTTGCGATTTTCGGCCGAAAATTCGTGATCATTTACCCCCTCTCCCATAAAAATGGCCGAAAACCATACGTGTAACAGAGGGGCTTTGGGGAATTCCCCACTCACCCAGGGTTGGACGTCCCTCCCAAACACCCTTCCCTCCAACATCAGAAAATTTTGACCCACCCTCCCCATTTTTGGCGAAAATTTGCACTTTGTTGGCTATTTTTAGGGGCTTTTGCCATTTTTGACATAGAATTAGAGTCGCTGACCCCCCCCCTTCTAAAAATGGCCAGGGACCCCTACCCGAAATTTCTAGCCGTTACATGTATGCCGAGGAGCCTCTCCCAAAAATTTTGAGCTGTTACATGCATGTTTCATAGTGATGGTTTGTCTATTTACTCTTGCTTACATTCAAAAATACTGTATCACTTCGTGAAATTCTAATAGTTAGCTGCACTTTTGCCATAGTAAAAATTAAGTTCAAGAATATTCAAAAGGTTTTCATCAAAAATCGTCTGACAGTGACATGAGTCTTGTACCCTGAGAGAGGTAATAACCCTAGCGAGCATGAGAATTAAAACTTAGTCATCACACGAATAATACATTGGCACTTTGCTGTAAGTAACTTGGTGTAACTGGGTACACGACTAAAACCAAAAGAAAAGTCTATAGGTAAAAAATAGCCTGTGTACTGCAGATGCATTCTAAATAGTTAATATTCAACGGATATATTAAACTTATTCAATTTGATTTTAACCCTCGGCGCCTCGGCACTTTTCAGCTTCGCCCTCGGCGCCGAGGCCGAGGCTCCAAAAACGCCGAGGCTTGCCGAGGCCGAGGCCGAGGCCGAGGCCTCGGTCCTGACGAATCACCGGTCAAACCTAATAAAAGCAGTTGTAACCTAAAAAACCAGCACCAATTTTTACAAAACTTAGCAGGAATGTGCCTCGTAGCACCTATTTTTCACAAAAATGAAAACCACTCCAAAAACTGCCAAAAAGTTCGATTATAACCTAAAAAAACACTGTAACCAAAAGACCACCGCCAAGTATACGTTGCCATGGCAACGAAATTACGTTTCATCAAGTTGCATATCAGTGCAATTTCTTGCAGAGGAAGTAAAAGAGACGTACCTAGAGTTGCTTTTATTACTTGAAGACTATATTTGTGAAATTTATAGAACTTTTATTGAAATTCGGAAATAATTATTGATGTTTATATGACTGTGATAAAATGAGCGGAAATATCGGAAAAATGAATTTTTTCAAAAATATGCTCATGTAAGGTCGACTAACTAATTTACGCTGCAAACCACGCACTTCGCGTAACATTTTGGGAGGTGGTTTTCAGTTCCCATGGTATTTTTACCTCCCAAATGAAATTTGCTGGTTTTTCTTAGTTTTGACTTTGATCGATTTTTTCTCCAAGACTAAAGGGATCTATGAAACAAACTAAGTGGCGAAAGATGGAGCATCAACCGGAGATTGCTCTGATTATACACGTTTCTAGACTGGGGTGCTTGCACAATGAATATTTGCAAAAAACGTGAAAATTGGTTTTTTAGAGGCCATGACTATACAGTGTGGCTCAAAAAAACGAGCCGCATCATAAGTCCTTATAAGTTCTCTTTTACTTATGTGATTTGAACGCGATCGCTTTGTCAAAGAGACTACACCATAGATGGGCGGCACCAAAGTTCTGGGGGGGTGCAAGACTTTTTTAAAGGTTGACAAATGGCCTTAAAAATGGTGGTATGGCGAAAAAACACCATTTTTCAACGTTTCTCATCAAGCACTATCCATTGGCATCAAAAAATTGCGGAAAAAAACAACAACAAAAAAATTTCAAAAATTGAATTCTGGGGGGGATTTCGATTTATGGTTGCGGGGGGGGGGTATTTTGGTTTCTCGGGGGGTGGCATACCGCCCCCCACGCCAAGGTCATGGACTACACCTCTGCAAGAATGTTGCAAAGTCCCCTGTATGCTGATTAAGCTGTTGTTAGTTCACAGTAAATTCGTTTTTACAGCATTTTGCAGATTAAACGCGTAAAATAATCCATCTTTACAACAATATAACTGTTCAACAGAAAAAAGATAATCGAACGCGGTTTCGTGTATTTTTTAAAGATGAAATCTAAATTAATTCTATACTAACACATTTATTTTTACACTGAATGGTTTTAGGCCCGTGCGGGATAAGAGCATTTTCATCATGGGTCATCGCATTCCATACATCGATATTCTTTTACGTTGCAAGCAGTTTCCAAAAAGCGCAACCTTCGCAGGCACTCAATCTATGGGTAAAAATGGGGGGAGGGGGTTCGGACCATACATGATCTTGGGCAGTTTCACCACGCAGAATCATTTTTCACCTCCGCGGAGGGATGCAAGATTTTTCAAAAGGTCAAAAACATTGCCTATTGCAAAATGCCATTGGGCTTCGGCCATATGTTTGCTGTAAAATACGACAATTTTTCGACGTTTCTCATCGAAATCCATATCACGATTATCGTCGAAAGATTGACTTCGTCAAAAACGCCAAAAATTTATGTTTAAATAAGCATCGTAGGGGCTATTTTTATTTCGTAGGGGGTATTTTGGTTTCTCAGGGGGTTGCTTCACCCCCGAATCCCCCAGCCAGGCCCATGGTGTGCATGTATGGTTCGGACCCCCCAATATTCAGAAAAATCGGAAAATAGGACTTTTCTAAACATTATTTTGTGATATTTTGGGCCTTTTGAGCTGAGTCCCTCCCAAAAATTGGTGTTGGTCCTCCCGAAATAGGACGGCCAGCTACGCGCCTGAGCCTTCGGTTTACAGCTCGATAATTTTTCAGCAAATCAAAGAGCGACAAAGCGAATTAGTTTAATGATAACCAAACGAAAGATATTAAGAATACAATAAGTTGTACTACAACTGCCGTAAAATAGCTGCAAAGTTGCAGGCCAACAAAGACAAGTAATGGTCCTGACAAATGCTTTCAAGACTTGAAAAAATGAACGTTTATAAAATTGCATATGTCTTGTAAACAAAATAATAATTATGATTATTGTTTCACGCCATTGATTCAAGAATAACAGAGTTTCCACCATACATGTACAGCATGGGAATTCTTGGGGGGGAGACGGGAGGGCAAAAAATGTTTAAAAAATTGACTTCTTCGGGCTAAAAAACGAAGGGTACGCGTCAAAAACACTGTTTTTTGACGTTTCGTAATTCTCGTTCTTTCTAGAACATAAAAACGTTAAAAAAAATTGGAAAAAAATATTCGAAAAATTGAACAAAATATAGTCACCAAATGTGTATTTGGCGTGAAGCGCCAAAAATTTGACTCTTTTTGAGCCACAAATGGGCTAAAAACGAAGAATAAAAACTTATTTCTCAACTTTAACCAACTTTAACGAAAAATCGACAATTCTGGGGGTGAGGGTTGCAGCCATTTTGCGAGGGATCAGTTGCCATTATGAGGGGGTCAACCCCCCACCAACCTTCCCCAGAACACGTCCTGTTTTCACCAAAACGAAACGCATTCGATTTGCTTCTGTTGTTGCTAACTTATTATGTTGTGTAGTGCATTTGATCTGCAAAAGCTAGAAAAAACGATTTCAGCCTAATTTAGGGTAAATCAACAAAAAATTCGAGCAGCATCAATAATATTTCACAACATTCTTGCAGAGGTCATAGGCTCTTAGATAAGAAAAGTTCTAAGGGCCGATATATGGTTCGTATTTTGAGCCATCCTGTATATGCATTCGTAAAAATAAATTCCTGCATATGAATATAAAGAGAAACATAAAGCGAAAAATCAACGGCTAAAATTGCGAAAATGTGTAAATACAAAATTTGAACCAATAAAAATTTTCAATTACCTAATTAACGGATACATAAATATAAAAATGAAATGAAATAAAAATGAAACCCCATGAAAATACAATGAAATATTTAACAATTGCTAGAAAAATAAAAGAAACTGAAAATAGAATCTTATGCAATAAACCTCAGCCTAACGCAATCAATAAGGTGCAAAGAGCGTAGTTTACTATAAACCTAAAACACCAGTATTACGCAAGATTATTACCGCTTGGTAAATAGTTATAATAATTATCTGATAACTTATAAATACATTGTTAATTAATTATAATTTATGAATATAATTTTCCATTTCGCCTATTGATCTGCCAATATTTTTATATAACTAATAAAATTGTTTTCATTCTGTTTCTAAAACTTCCAGTTAACGTGCCAATATGTCCCGTTTATAGAGGTTTGAAACGGGAGGTCTGGATAGAAAATCGAACTTTAAAGTCGGCTATCCTTCAGCCTGTCACTATCAAGTGTTCATGCACGTGTTTTATTCGTGTGCCTCCGGGAAGAGAAACTCGTTTGCATTGCGTAGGGTTCGAACCGTCAACCTTCTGCACCAGGTGCAACGGTGTTTACCACTACGCCACAAGGCGTCACTCTATTTCTATAAATGCTTAATGGACTCACTTCAACTTTCGAATCTAATTCGTCTTTCGATGTCAAAAACTGAATGGCTGACGCACTTTTATTTCTGACAAAATCTATCAAAACATCGGTTTGCCTTTTCAGCCGAAACTCCCGTTTCGACGGTTGCCCGAAGAAATAATATTTAAGAGTAGGATATTTGCTTATCGATTGATTTTGAGCCAAATTTCCTGAATAACAAAATCAGATCGCTCGACTGAACATGATGGAAGAATTCACGATTTTTCGGAAGTTTCGAAAATTTCGTAAAAAAGGTGCCGTTTTAAGCGTTTTTAGCCATCTACTGTCTCAAAAAAGTCGAATTTTCGGCGCTTCACGCCTACTTTATGTTTTAACTATATTTTGTTCAATTTGTTCGACTTTTTTTAGATTTTTTTCAGAAATTTCATGTTTTCATGTTCTAGAAAGATAGAGCATCGTCAGAAACGCCGAAAAACGATGTTTTTGACGCGAACCCCAATCATCATTTTCGGCCCAAAAAAGGAGCTCCTAAATTTCACCCCCTCCTAGAATTCCTGTGCAGTGTATGTCCGCACATGAGTATCCAAATTTGAGCTATTGTTTAGTGCAAAGGGTTGGGAAAATACAGGTTAAATACGACGTCATTAATGAATTTTATGCAGAAATTAGATCAAATCCCGGACGGAATCATGTTCCTCAAAAATCCTATTCAGCTCGATGACAAATTTTAGACAATTATTAAATCTTCCTCTATGAACAAATATACAATTTTTCGGCCTCTTTTAATCGATTTTTAAATACATTGGGCGTTTTTCAAATTTTTCCCAGTCACACGAAAAATATCGCAGCAAAACGGAAAGGCTGCGCCATTTCATAGCAGGCAGCTAAGTCGTAACGTGTTGCATGAAATGCACATACGTAGGTGGAGGGGCTGTGGTTCTAGATCAGAAATACACGGAACAGAAATTTTAGAGGAAGTGGTGAAATTTTAAAGTGCCTTTTTATGCCTAAAAATAGGGGGATATGCGTCAGAAACATCATTTTTGGCGTTTCTGGTGATGTTCTATCTTTCCAGGTGGAAAAAAATTAAAAATTTTCAAAAAAACAATTTTCTACGAATTTCCAGAACAATTTTCGAAACTTGAAAAGATGAAAAACCGCTTATTCTAAGTGGAGTGAAAAAACCTTTTGCGGGGAGGGGTGAAAATTTTTCTGGAGGGGAATGAAAATTTCGGAACCATAAAAAAATCATGTATGGTCTAGACCTCCTAGAATGGAAAAAATGCGAATTTTTTGGGAAAAATGAGGCAAAATGAAGACCAAAAATGTATAAAAATGAAAGATTTTTCTTAAAAGTGCCTTAAATTGACCAGCAACTGACAGTAAATAACGTAGTTTTTAAGACTATCTTAGTGATCATACCAGTTTTTGAGGTCATTTTAGTCCGAAAAGCTCAATTCTTGACCCCCACACTCGGACCGACTTACACCCCCCCCACAGATCGCCCATGCTGAGCATCTTTGATTGTGACCGTACATAATCTGGGGCAAAGGAAGTGGGAAAGGAGTAATCCACCGCCCAAATATTTTTCTGACCCCTAGAATTTTTATTGTCCGAAAAATCGTATAAAAGCTGTGCTTTAAACGTTTCAAGCGATCTTTTAGTTCAAAAGAGCCAATTTTTTGGGGCCAAACAGTAAATTTTGACTATATTTTACTACAGTCATTTTTGACTATATTTCGCTATATTTTTGTTCAAAATGTTTCATATTTCTTGCGTCCAGGAATGGGGAGCATCGTCAGAAACGCCACAAATGATGTTTCCGACGCGTGTCCATCGTTTTTTAAGCCAAAAAGGCATTCAGAAGGTTTGACCCCCCACGAGAAATCCAATGCTGTGCACATCGACGCGGTACGAGGAAGTATGCCCTCTACTCTTATCATTCGTACACATAAGAAAAGGTTAAAGGGGTAATTATTATACAAATATGCAAAGCATAAAAATTCTGGGGGCGGGGCGAAACCGAAAAATTATGGCTCGTCAATAAGTTGATCGCAATCAGACGTGCATAGCATGGGAATTCTGGGGGAAGGGGAAAAATTTTAAAGCGCCTTTCACGGGCCTGAAAATAATGGGTTGAGTACGCGTCACAACACAAACATCGTTTTTCGGCATTTCCGACGATGCCCTATTAACAAAATATAGTCAAAACAGGAGTTAATGGCGCGAAGCGCTGAAAAATTGACACTTTGAGCAAATAGATAGCTGAAAACGCTTAAAACGGCACCTTTTCTACGAATTTCGTGGAAACTTTAGAAAGATGCGAATTTTGAGGGGGTTAAAAATTTTTCTACTGGAACCACCCAACCACCACCCACCGAGATCATATATAATCGCAATGGACACTGATTACTCATCACGTTTAAGACTAGCGAGCTTGATTTCAACTTTATTAGTATATGTTTTATGCAGGATTATGATATGTGTGCGCAAAACATGCCTACATCGTATTGCTTTTAACTTGACGAGCTCGTTAGTTCTACTGCATTTACTATCATTGTTTGCACAACACCCAATGATAACCAAAAAGGAAGTTCCAATCAATCAACCGTTATACTCGAACGATAGTACAGCAAAGAACTTTTCCATTTAAGCTTACGTTAAAAATCCAAAGAGAAAAGATTTGAGACTCAGTTTAAGTGAAAAAAAGGATTTTTTCGTGCTATATAAATTGAAGTCTACGACACTGGCTTCATTTAATTAAATAATAAATATTGAAAAAAACAGTTCAATGAATGGGTGGCACACCTACTAAAGACTTAGGGAATAATTTATCTCTTTGTCCTCTCTTTGTCCATAGGTTTAGCAGCGTACGCGTGGCAATGGAATGGGAGATCCCCCGACAAAGTTAATTAATCATTACCCCGGACTCCCCAAAGACTGACACTTCTAACCCCCACTCCATCATTGGCAAAACCTTGCCTTTTCAGGCTTAGTGCATTATTGCCATCTTAGCCAAAAACGGAAGGTCACTTAAGCCCCCCCCAGGAAAACAGCCGACCCACCATTCTCCCAAAAAGTTGGACACACGAGTCTTGTATGTACAAATACAATTTTTACATAATGCAGCCGACTAAGTGGAATTCCCATTCTAGTAGGCCTACTGAGAAAATATAATGGGGGTGTAGTAAAGTGAGAGGGATAACCGAAAGAATGTAAAGTATCAAGAGCGCCCGTATCTGTGGCTATTTAAAGCCACCAACCTAAAAAATCTGTTCAATCTCCTAGAATGCTCCCAAAATTAAGGATCAAATCAAAAAATTCAGTCGCGATTACTGTTTTACTAGGTTTTTACCGTCAGAAAATATGCATTTCCAACCGAAAACGAGAAGATTATGGACAATGATAAACCAGGCATGCGTGTATAACATGATGCTGGAGGGAATCCGATCCGCACACGCTGAATGTCTAAACAATTCGGGCGACGGGTCTCAAACCATTTTTTAAGCAGGGGTAAAAAATCCAATTTTTGGCCAAAAATGGTAAAAAGACACATAAAAATGATAAAACATGCTAGTTTTTGCCAGAAATCGGAAAAGGGCATACATGTAACACGGAAACAGTGTTTTTTTGTACAAGGTCCGTTTGTACATGTATAAAGATGGTCCCCTAAAGTCTTTGTACATTTTGTACATGTAAATTTTTG
Source organism: Mermis nigrescens (assembly GCA_036768485.1). Taxonomy (NCBI): domain Eukaryota; kingdom Metazoa; phylum Nematoda; class Enoplea; order Mermithida; family Mermithidae; genus Mermis; species Mermis nigrescens. Next base: position 173,052 of record JAVLUZ010000192.1, read on the forward strand.
TGTACTATAATATAGTACAGTAGCGATTTTAGTGTGGTAAAACAGGGTTTCGATCTTTGGTAGTCTATTTTAGCTAATTTCTGGGTTTCTGACACCAAAAATTACTAAAAATTGTCTCAAAACGACGCAGAGCGCCTAAAAATTTAGCATTTTTTCTTTTGAAATGCAATTTCTGCCATTATATATATATATATATATATATATATATATATATATATATATATATATATATATATATATATATATATATATATATATATATATGTCTCAAAACGGCGCAGAGCGCCTAAAAATTTAGCATTTTTCTTTTGAAATGCAATTTCTGCCATTATATATATATATATATATATATATATATATATATATATATATATATATATATATATATATATATATATATATATATATATATATATATATATATATATATATATATATGTATATATATATATATATATATATATATATATATATATATATATATATATTTATTTATTTATTTATATATATATATATATATATAACACACAATTACTCGCCGAAAATTTGTACGAATTTTAGATCTTTTTTGCAATTTTTGTGTTCTCAAAAATCTTTGTACATGAACAAAGACGGTCCCAGAAAGTCTTTGTACATCGGAAAAAATCTTTGCCGAGCACAAAAAAACGCTGCAGGGGAAGAATTCGGGATCCCCCCAAAGTTGATTAGTCTTCCTATCCCACAAAAGCATAGGTGCGCAAAGTCAAACTTTGAGGGAGCTGAAAAAAAAATTGTTTCATAGCTATGTGCTGCGTAAAAACGGCTCTATAGTCCTTTTGGGGTCAGAAAAACTAGCTATATAGCCTATTTAAATTCACAAACATAGCTATATAGCATTTCTGGACTAAAAATGGCTATTAATCGCTCTTTGGAGTCGAGAAAATAGCTGTGTATACTCTTCCGAAACCCAGAAAAGACAACTGAATAGCATTTCAGAGCTCAAAAAAGACTATATAGCTATTTTTCTGAGCCCAAAATGCTATACAGCAATGATTTTTCGGCGAAAATCGCTGTATAGCTATCAATTTTTAAAAAAGTCAGGGGGATGTCATACTCCCATCCCAACCCCCACCCATACTCTTGTACACCCCAAAGCCAGGATAATTCTGACCCCACAGCGACTTTTGAAAAAAAATTAAATTTTTTGGCTGTTTTGTAGGTATTTTATTGGCCGTTTTTGACCGAAAATTGGAGGTCATTAACTCCCTCCCCATAAAAATAGTCGGGTTGCCCGCCCAAAATTCTGAAGCCTTTACATGTATGAGGGGGTCAAAAAGTGTCTGAATTTTGGGGGACGACCAATCTCCTTATCACCCTGTTACATGTAGGCCCGCCCCACTTTGAACGATCAAATAATTAGGTCCACACGCTCTGAGCAAAGACTTTCACTAGCAAGCAGTTTTTTAATGCTTTTCCGTCATTTTTGCCAAAAAATAGACGCCATTTCTCTTCCGAAAGGCCGACGCGGCCCATCCGAAAACTTTGAGCCGTTTATGCCTTTGGCCCCACCGCAAACGTCCAAATTCATCACATTTAAATTCTATCAATGTACCGTTCCTCATTCTCCCAAAACATTAGGGCAAAATTATAATTCGTAAGCTTTGGGTTCCATTTTCGAACAATAACTGAGAAATTGGTCCACAAATTTTTTGGCAGGGTGCCAGATTTTTGGGCTGGCAAAATACGTGATTAAGAATGCGTTTAGTCAATCGCATACCTTGAGCATCGCAGTCAACTTTGGCAAATAAAATTCTATCGTCATTCTGAAAAGAGAAAAACAATAAATTATATTCAGAATGGTGAATTCGGAAGAAAAAATCGATCGATCGATCGATCGATTTCTACCGCAAAGGCATTGGAAGCGTCTTCGAACGTTTGATTTAGCATTTGACTAAATCGGCACCAATCGGCATAAAAATTAACAAATGCGAATTCGGCATTTTCTATAGTAGGAAACTCGATTTTTATAAATATTTACTTTTAATATGAATTTGAACGTGGGCGTATGCACGAGGCGAAGAGGGGGGGGCGCCCCCTGGCCCAAAAGATAATTTTGGAAAGGTAGGATAATGCATGAAAAATAATTAAAATTAGCATCTTTTCATCGAAAAGTCTCAAACTTTTCGGCGCTTTGCGTCGTAGCACACAGGCACATAAGGGGGTTGAGGGGGTATTACGCCATGTTGAAGGGTCAGCCAGACCAGGCACGTAGCTGGCCGTCCTATTTGGGGGGACCAACACTAATTTGTGGGGGGCCAAGCTCAAAAAAGCCAAAAATAGCACAAAATAACGTGTAAAAAGTCCTATTTTTCCGATTTTTCTAAAATTTGGGGGGAGGGTTCGACCCCCATCCCCCCAGAGCTACGTGCCTGAGCCAGACAAGTGCTGTCCGGCGAGTTTGAGCCGACGGAACGTTTTTTGCATCATTCTTGAGGTCGATAGCAGTAGAAATGTTAGAAAATTTCCTGGCGCTTCGCGCCGGATTAGTACTTTTATGTACTCTTGCATAGATGCACACGGACAAAAGTCCTAGAAAGGGGGCAAACCGAGTTTCCTTCGAGGGGGAATGGTTAATTTTTACGGCTAATTATAGCGCTGAAATGATGAATTTATGTTGATTTTTAAGATATTTTCGTCGTTCCTTACCCTCCCCCCGTCACAACCCGTAAAAATGCTCTATTTCGTTGCCCTTTACTCCTCTAATGAATATGTGTGATTGAGTTTACGTGAAAACAAATGATAATAAGAATGATGGAATGACTTGGACCATCAAATATGCACAAAATAATGGACAAAAAGGGTCTGAATGAATGAGTGGACAGGGTATATACTATTTCAAGAACACTTCAGATTATACTGTTGGGCATCGTTTAACGCTCTTTCATAATTCCAAAAATACGTGTTGGTCCGCAAATGGCCTGATGGGGGCATGCCTTTCAAACGTTGTAGTAGGGGGATACCCTCAGTGTGCATGTGTGTATATTTTCAGTCAAAAAGCGCAAAAATTGATCCATTTCTGTATTTTTCAGTGTTAAAAGTGATATAATGCAGTTGAAATTCAGTAAAAATGCTTTAACAATGCCAAATTACCACAAAAAGACGTTTTATAGGCTATTTTCGACCATTTTAGTCGGTTTAAGCAACGTTAAAAAATCGTTAACGTTGAAATTTACCATTTCGGGTTTGTGAAATTTTATCCTGCCGCCCTTGTTGGATTCGTGAATTTTGTCGCACCTATGCGCCGTTGAATCGTTATTTTCTATAAGTTTGACTTAAGTGTGGCCAAAAAACGTCATTTTTATGGCCTATTTAGAAAAAATGAAGTTAAATGAAGTTTTCTTCAGAAAGTTTTAATGTTATGAGCTTAGTGGATCCAACGTGTTCGGAAACGTCAGAACATGCACTTTATTATGCGCACCAACGACGATCATATGTATGCCGAGATATAGGGCCACCAATTTCGGGCCATCTTCCCCTTCTCGAAAAAAATCACGTGGGGAGGAATTGGAGTGGCTGCACATGATATTGGTGGATCTTTTCCAAAAAATTTCTTCTATCAAATAAAAATTGAAATTTAAATAAAAATTTTCCATAAAAAATAGAAGTTTGAGTTTAAAAATTGGCTATTTTGGGCCGAAGAATTGGTATATATATATATTACGAATTAGAAGATGGCTAAAAGCGTTTTAAACAAGGCGTTCTGTGTAATATTTCTGGAAAATCTCAAATTCTGAACCAAATGAAAAAATGTATTAGGGAGCGAAAAACCCCCTTCAAGTCCCCTTTCACTGATCATTTGCTGTCAAACTGTTGAATAATTTGGCATAAAATAAATATTTTTAGCAATCGTGACAAAACGAAAACCCACAGGAAACCTTTGACTCATTCCTCAGTGACAATTCAGACTGTATGCAATCACGCATCACATCAGATATGTATATAACAGCTCAAAATTTTAGGTGAGGTGGGGTTAGCCGGCTGATTTTACGGAGGATAGGTAAATTACCTTCATTTTTGGCCAAAATTCGCAAAAAAGCATCTGAAAATTACCAAAAAACGCAAATTTTTGTCAAAAATTGAGAGACCAAAAATTTACTGACTTTGGAGGGATGGGTGGACGACCCGGTTGGGTTTTGGAGCCCCTAACCCACTTTCCATCTAATGCGTCACTCAAAAGATCAAGCTGAACCATGGAAATATGAAATCAATGCATTTTTTACCTAGGTACGAATCGAAATTTGAACTAGTTAATTGAACGACCTTTGCCGATACCAATTCGAAACAGATCTTAACAGGAAAAGAAGAAAAAAGTTTTAAGACGATTTAAAGGAAATGGCGGAAAATAAAAATTAAAACGAAGTAAAGAGAGCAAAGTGCTCATAATAAATTAATGAGGCCTTAATTTTGAATTTAAAAATGCTTTACAAATAATTTTTCAACGGTTTGACAAAACTTATTGAAGTCGGCGTAGGAAAATTGGTACATCTGAAAGATATATTGAAGTTTCTGGTGAGGGAGGGCTATTTCATTTCGGCGATTTTATGCGCGGGGGGCTTAATGACCGTTAATTTAAGGCCAACAATGACAAAAAAGGTCTAAAAATAGCCAAAAACGCAAGTTTTAGCCAAAATATGGCGGTCCAAAATTTCTGCCTCTAGAACCCTTTATCCCTGTTACTAGAACAATATGCCGAAAGACTTTTGTGAAATAAGTTACCAGGCACGTAGCTGTGGGGGGACTGAGGGGGTCCGGACCCCCACCCCAGAAAATTCGAAAAAAACCGGAAAAATAGGACTTTTTACACGTTATTTTGTGCTATTTTTGGCTTAGACCCCCCAAAATTGGTGGTGGTCCCCCAAAATAGGAGGGCCAGCTACGTGCCTGTAAGTTACCTAAGTATAAATTCAAGGGGTGAAACAAATGTCTATATTGTTAAATATAAAGTTTTGCTTTATAACTTATTAGTTATTCACTGTTTTTTTGTTAATACATACTTTTACGCATAGGTTTAGGTGTGAAAGTAACACCGGCTCTTATGTATCCCTACCTAAAATAACAGCAAATCAGGCGTATTCGTCAGGTGATTTTTGAAAAATGCACGACAATTTTTAGCTTTATAGAATTATGCGCTTTTTATTCATCTGTTTCCACACACATTAAGTTATCTATCATGATCAAGAGTCAATAAATATTTATCCGATGAAATGTATTCTGAAATTGATTCTGATCAATGTTAGACATGATAAATAAATAAGACTTCAGTAGGCTGTAGAAAAGCTGAAAGCATCAGGGAGGATTTGGGGAACCCCCAAAGCCAGGAAATTTTTGATCCCCGATTTTCGTCCAGCCGTGACATGGATGGTTGAAAGTATGTATTACGAGTACATTACAGCTTCAAGTATAACATTTAATTTAACTAAATTTTAAATTAATTTTTTAAAATTTAATTATATACTTAACGGTTTTTATCTGATCTCATTAAAGTTAAAGCTAATATTTAATGATGATTTATACAATGATAATGCATTATATATATGATTTCATTTATCTAATTTAAATCTGATCATAAGAATTCAATCGAATTTAATTAATACGAGCGTAATGCTATGCGAAAAAAGCAGGTGTTATTCAGATACATTTCACGAAATTCAAAACAGTCTGAAAGCTGAATTTTTTTTAAAATATTAAAAAATAAGTCGCATACTTTCAGAAGCAAGTTCTGAGAAATTAGCATAAAAGCTTAGCTTGTCGGTACACTTTAATTACACTTCATAGTTGTATAAGCATTGTAAGCCAGATTCTTTAAATGAAGGGTTTACGAACAAAATAATATCTCATTTGCTTATCAAATACAAATACAAACACGAAATGAAGTTACCCAAAATAAATTGAGCATAAATACGGCATTCCAATAATTAAATTGCATGGTGATTCATTCAATCATAATAATCTATGAGATCTAGAATACAACGCGAGAAATCAAATGCAATTCAAATGTAAGAAAAAACCTACTTTCCATTTACAAATGTACAAACAGTACGCTTATAAAAGATAGGGCGAGAAAAGGTAAAGGCGTAAACGCAACATCTTAAAGTTTGATTCTAATTTATCCACACAGGCCCGTAACAAGAATTTTGTTTCCGGGGTGCCCGACCGAAACTTTACAAACACAATGGGCTTAAATGATGAAATGAAGACGAAATTTTTACGACCAAAGAGTTGCTTACTTTGCAAATTTCGTTAACCAAATATCTTAGATATGTTGAGAATGCAAGGGAAGACCTATCTTCTGCGGAGGTGTGAGTAATGTGCGAGGGAGGTGTGAGGGGGGTATTACCCCGCTGAAGGGTTAGCTAGACAGGTACTGTCCGGCGATTTATAGCGGACGGAACATTTTTTGCATCATCTTTGAGGTCGAAAGTAGTTAAAATGTCAAACTTTTTCCGGCGCTAGTAGTTTTATATATATACTTTTTTATCCAAAAAGCGCCAAAAAATTGGTCGATCTCTGTCTTTTTCAGTGATATGCTAGAAGTGATATGATGCAGTCAAAATAGACTAAAAATGCTTCAAACTAGTGTTTTTTTTTGTACAAGGTCCGTTTGCACATGTACAAAGATGGTCCCCAAAAGTCTTTGTACATTTTGTACATGCAAATTTTTGTGTACTATAATATTGTACAGTAGCGATTTCAGAGCGGTAAAACAGGGTTTTCGATCTTTGGTAGTGTATTTTAGCTAATTTCTGGGTTTCTGACGCCAAAAATTACTAAAAATTATCTGAAAACGGCGCGAGGCGCCGAAAAATGTTGACATTTTTCCATTCTAAATGCAAATTCTGCCATTTTAAAGATATATAGGACAAATAATTTATCAGTTCGGCGCGAAGCGCCGAAAATTTCGGGAATTTTACACCTTTTTACAGTTTTTGTCTTCCTAAAAATCTTTGTACATTTTGTACACACAAATTTTGGGTACTATAATATGGTACAGCAGCGATTTTAGTGTGGTAAAAACAGAGTTCTTCGACTCTTCATAGTGTTTTAGCTAATTTCTGGGTCTCTAAGGGCAAAAATCACTAAGAATTGTCTTAAAACGGCGCGAAGTGCCGAAAAATTTGACATTTTTACTTTTGAAATGCAATTTCTGCCATTATAAAGATATATAGAACACACAATTACTCATTTCGGCGCGAAGCGCCGAAATTTTCTCGAATTTCAGACCTTTTTTGCAATTTTTGTCCTCCCAAAAATCTTTGTACATGTACAAAGACGGTCCCGAAAAGTCTTTGTACATCCAGAAAAATCTTTGCCGAGTACAAAAAAAACCATGCTTCAAACATGCGAAATTACAATGAAAAGACGTTTTATAGGCAATTACGACCACTTTGGTCGTATAAACAACAACAAAATTCTCGAACGTTAAATTTAATGTTTTGGATTTCAGAGATTTACCCCCCCCTCTGCCGACCCTGACCTTGTGCACCTATGCAGAAGTGGCGTGCAAAGCGCCCCAAGCGGAGTCCAGGGCAGAGCCTCGAAAAATTCTGTAAACAGAGCACCTTAGAACCTAATGTTGTTATAATTTTCATAAAATTAGCCGAATTTTAGTTCTGAAATCAGCCATAAAATTATCAAAATTCATCAAAAAATTCAATATCATTGCTAGAAAAATTATGACATTCTCGCTTCTTGCTAATATCACATTTTCTGCGTCAAACCTGTAAAAAACAAGACACAGTTGTAAAATATGCTCATTTCGCGGGGAACGTGTCCTCCGAGTCCTCCTGGATACGGGTCTGAGTTCACATACATAATCTTGCGGGTATAGTGGGTTGCATCCAGGCCCATATCCGAAATTTTGTTTCGGGGGGGCACATGACCGGAATACTGAAATTTTTTGAAAATCTTAGGAGGGACAAAAGGATAAATTAGAAAAGATGTTTTAAGACCACTAGAGCTGCACACTTTGTAAATTTTACTATCCAGATGCCTTAAGTATGGTGAGAATTCAGGGAGCACCGCATAGGTGGGCAAAGTAGCGATGGCCAGGGAAGGGTGAAATTCAAAACAGGTCACACAGTAAGCATACATCATCAAGCGGCTTTACCAGGTAATATTTTGATACCGTTATCAACTTAAGCATATTTAAATGTCATTCTTGAGATCAGAAGGTAGATGAATTCAATTCTAAAATGTATTTATTTAATGCCTATGTACCGAGAAAATACAACAAGTGTAAAACTGTGAGAAAATTAATATTTTTGCAGTACACTGAGCGCGTTGACAGACATTTTGGTTAACTGAATTGTATTTTTCCAATATAAAATCAAAATTTTTCCAGCAGCGACTTATATTTAACCAAAATCGCCTGACAGTACCCGGTCTTTCATAATCTGAGGGAGGGATTCCCGGCTCACACCTCCCTATGCCCTTAGTGGGACACTCTATCTCCTAGGGCTGCAGGTCTGAGGTTGCGTGCTCAAGCGCCCCCCAGTAAGAATTTTGTAAGAGTAATGCAATTTCGAATAGTAACTTCAAAATTTTTACAAAATCAGCGGAACCACGTTTCTGAATTCATCCTTAAAATTGTCAAAGTTCATCAGCAAATTCATAATAATCGCCAAAAAATGTTGTCATACTTGCTTATTGAGCAAATCTCATTTTCTGCGTAAAACCTGTAAAGAACAGAAGACATAGATGAAAAGTACGCTTAAGGTTGTTTAAGACTGGAAATTGAGTGTTTAAACCACACGTTTGGGACTAAATAGATTTTAATTATTATTGTGAAATTCGGCGCGAAGCGCGAAAATTTTTGCGATTTTTCGCTAAAACGGCAAAAGGGGAGTAGTGGAGGCCTGGATACGAGCCTACTCCATCGATTCGTTCAAAAACTTTTTCACCCCCCCAGAATTCGTGCTTCAAAAAGGTCATAAAAAACGTGCTGCTAAGCGTTTGTAGCCGTTTTTTGCAGCAAAAGTGTTAAATTTTCGACGCATTTTCTGATTATATTTTGTTAAATTTATTCGAATATATACCTACTTTAGATAGATTCAGGACCATATTCAGTATTTTTTTGGATGGGGGGCATAAACAAATTTTTTTAACGCAAGGGGGACTAAAGGATGAATTTTAGCTTGCAAATATGGTACTAGAACACATAAGATACGGTGAGAATCCAATGGAAACCATCTCTTTTAAAATTGGGGAGGTCTGGGGTGGTGCGCTTGAGCGCCCCTCCCTAGCAGGGTCCGAGACAGAGCCCCAGAAAATTTTGTAAAAAGAGCACTTTGATTTTGAATCGCAATGTCAAAATTTTTATAAAATCAACCGAATCACGGTTCTGAATTCTCCTTTAAAATGGTCTTAGTTCATCAGCAAATGCATAATGGTCGATATGGGGGTTTCAGCTGCTGTCAATGAATTTTTTGAGCCAAAAGCTGGTATAAATGCTAAAATAGCGTAAAAACTATGTCTCTGGCCAATTTCAATGATTTATTTCCAATTTCCGTACCTTTCACCTTCATTTTATCTATAAAATTTTGTATTTGTTTATTCTGAGACGCTCCGCCCACGTGCTTGTCTCGTTAATTACGTATCATTTATTTTTCAAGGAAAGCACAAAAATGTGATAACACAACAAGTCACCGATAAATAACTGATGTTCGTGGCAATTAATTTTGCCTCGCCTGTCGGTAATTCAGTAGAACATTAAAGTGTTGATTCGCGAAAAGTTGCTAAAATTCTAAAATTACAGTAAAAAATGAAATAGGCAGACGTATAAATCAGCGAATATATCGGATATGCTATACCTACTGCTAACAGAATCAGTTGTCCACCTTGCTTGATAAAAAGAAATGCGATATGACAAATCGTCATAGGTTGACATATAATCGCGAAAATAACATGAAAAAATTAACAGTTTCTACGCAATTTCAAGTGTTTCTTTTAGGATTTATATTCATTTTGAGCATCTCATCCGTAGATGTAAAGCATGGCGGCTTTAAGGGTCAGCCAGAGAGCTTTTTTAGTCTCAAAAACAGGCATACGTGCTGAAATGTAGCGTAAAAGCTGCGTTAATTGACAGTTTTTCAAGCATTGCAGCAAAAATTTTTTTAATTTTTATCAATTTTCGGGTTTTCCCCTGAAATACTTTCCATTCTGATGAACAAGACCCTGCATAGGTGCATGTTTCGTCTTCCACGCGTATGCGTAGGTATCTACTAAATCACTGCAAACTACCGAAAACTTTGCCGTTTAAAAGCAATTAGAAATAACACCTTTTGATCAATCTGAGGCATAAGACAACGGAATTAAGTGCTTAAAATTATGTTGAAAAAGATAAGGATTTTTCGCAAGATAAAAGATAAAGATAAAGTAGAAATAATAAAATATAGAAGATAAAGATAGATAAAGATAAGATAAAAAATAAAAGAAGATAAAGATAAAGATACCTAATTTGCGAGATAAAGGAAGCAAAAAGATAAAGATAGTGTTAATACGGTCGCCTAGATCTAGGAGAATGATGTACGTGAAGTGCAATAAACGAGAGTGGGTGACGCAAAGCAGCGAACTGAATGCCCTAACTTTTGCACCTGAGGTCAAAGAGGTGAAAGGCATTAAGCACACATTAATGCAGGTTTGGGGGTTTACCCGCGGTATCTGGCTGACCCACGTACTACTACTACTGGCTGACAGCATGTCACTTCTTTCTTTTCACAAGCATCAAACCCTGCTCTGTGCGCCTGTACAAAGTATAGTCGCATCGCATCAGTTATTGATTTTTCAAACTTCCCCATTTTTTCTAGGTTTAGACTTAGATTAACGTGGGTGCTAGTTCTCCCGCTTAGATCGGTATCACTCCCGCTTACTTAGGTCAACAGGCTTAGTTTAGGCCGCACACTGTAGGGTTTAGAGTTTAGGCAATCGTTTTCATTGCTTTTCTTGTATCACAGTAAAACTTGAAAGCGTCTAAATGTATTTCACGTCAAACCTGCTTTTTTGGATTACGTGCTAACTTATGTACATACTTTATCTTTTCTAGCAAGATAAATTCCTATCAAGAAGATAAAGATAAAGATGGCCTGTGATTTTTCCAAGGTTAAAGATAAAATGAAGAAATCATCAAGAAAAGAAAAAGATATCTTTACATATCTTGCTAAAAAGATAAAGATATCTTTTACAACATTAGTTGTATGTGACCTCAATGCGGAAAGTCACGTAAATTCCACACAACCCTAAGTTAGTAGTGGCATTATACCTACGCCACATTGGCATGCAAATCGCACAAATGCTATGCGATTCTAATTTTAAAGCAGCATTGTACATGTACATACATCACTTTGCTGCAATAATCGCATAAATCCTACAGGTCCTTAATTTAAAAGTTGCGTTGTACCAACACCACTGTGCAGGCCGTGCAAAGGCTACACAAAGGTGGTATTGTACGTACGTCACTTTTCTGCAATATTTGCGTAAATCCTTTGGCTCTTAGATTTTAGGATGGCTTCAACCATACGCTAGTTCAATGGAAACTTGCATGAAAGAAATACTATTGATTCAAGTTGCCTCGATACTTAGTAAGCTAGAAACTTCACTTGGTTTAATTTTCGAGCATTGAATCTTCCACCCCATATTTATTGTTCTAAAATCAATTAAAGAGCATTTTTTGTAGCAATTACATTTAATATGATGTTGACGACAAGCTACAAATGCATTAAATGCTTCTACAAAACGACAAAAAGGAACGAGCACAAGGTCAAGGGTAAACTTTGGTCACAATTTAAAAGCAAGGCACGAACAACCGATATCTTTGTGGCAAACAACAATAAAATTTGCATGTATTCTTGAAAAAAGGAAATCTCGACTGAAAACGCTGTCAAACAGACGGTATTTATTTTAAAAACTACCACTCAACATAAATTTTGGAAATACGGAATAAAATAATCAAAGTGATTAATCTTTATTTTTATCAGTTAATTCAGTAGTATTGTAACGTGCGGCGCCGCATACCTTCCGTTACGTGAGCAAAATTTTACCCGCACCCCGGATCTTACGCTCTGTATCGGGTGTGTACAAGCGACTACTCGGGCTCTTGCTCACTTTCTGCGCTAATTTTCGATATAATTGAGAAACAATATAACATTAACCTCACGTGTTTAACTTCAAAGTATCAAATTCAAATTGTGCGTAGTAGCACCTCTGCTACAGTATGTACCATTATTATACAGTGGCGGATCTAGGATTTTCCTAAGGGATGGGGGCGGTATCCCAACTGTTTCCAAAAACAGTCAAAAATAGGTCCGAAAATTTGCCCTTAACGTGCGAAATGGCGTTTTTTCGGTGTTTTACATTGTATACTTTTACATAAAATCACTTTTGACGCAATATTTTTTCAAAAAATTTTAAAATTTTCGACAATTTTGTGCGAAAAATCATTAAATTTCTTTGACTTTTACAAAAATCTGGCGAGTAGCGCCGGAAAATTTGTGAAATTAAGGCGGATAGACGTCTAGTAGCATGATTTACTGCTTGATTTCCTGTTTTTATAGCATTTGATGCGAAACATCGAAATTTTCGATTGAAAATAGAAGAAAACTATGCAAAAATAGAATAGAAAATGGCTTCCAGGTCGCCAAGAAAGTTAATAAATGTCATTAATAGATATCATCCGGCGCGTAGCGCCGGAAAAATTTGAGAAATTATGGTCACTGACGGCAAATCATTGCAAACTGCATATCCATTCTTTATCTCGCCAAATATTTTTGGCCAATGGGGGGGCGGCCGCCCCGCCCCCTTAAATCCGCGCCTGTTATTATACGTGTGTGCTGCTTACACCTATATATTATAATTCCACTGCTGCACGTTTTCAATCCAACACCAAGAATCCATTCGCATTTAAAGCATAACAAGGAGGTAAGTAGGTACCTAGGAAACGCGTTTTAACAAAGTATAAACTTTATGCAACAATTTAGAGCCCGCATTGTCTGACCAGCCAGATTGCGAAAGCGCACGCTGATAAAATTCAAGAGTGGCAGTGCATGGCTTCAAATACTATATATTTAAAATATAATGGTAGACGATTAAAAACACTAAAACTTCTTCGAGCGTTCCTATATCTCTTAGAATCATCTGACGTTCGACAAATAAAACGAATTCTGGCTCTTCATCGGAAATTACAGCAACGAGCGCTTCTACGTATTCTCCTTGTGTTAAATGGCATTGAGAGCCGTGCCTTCCTAAACACGGCAAATGGAGCAGACATTCATTTATACGTCAAATCTGGCTTGTATGAATAAATATACTGTAAGGATGATGTGTCAGCTCGGCAGACAGGAAAGGGGCCAACAGAAATAGCATAGGTTTGATCGAACTGGGGATGGGAATGTTGAAAAGTTCGAAAAAAGTGTCGATGGAATCTTTAAAAAAAGATTATTTGCTCTGGTTGACAGTGCGCGGATCTGATGGATTTGTCCTATACGTGGGCAGCAGGGGGGTTTGGGGTGTTAGACCTTAGGAAGGGCAAGGAATGGCCCTAAGACTGTGGTATGGCGGTAAAAACATTACGACCGTTTTCATCAAGCCCGATCAATTCGCATCAAAAATCGCTCAAACAATGCTTAATTTTACAGCACTGAATTTTGGGCCAAGGGAGTGTGGCGGCCGCCCAGGGGCCCCAAATTCGCCCCTGCCCTGCGTATTGAAAATACGCTTCGCCCAGATGTGGTCCGCCCTCTGCCCTTCTTTTTGCAACAGGCAAAATTGTAATAACAGGCGCGAGAAATAGCACAACTGAAACGCTTTGAGAAACGCATAATATGTTTGACTGATGCATTCAAAATAGCTTGAGCAAAAGGTTAATGTTTATAACGTTGTGCAAACAGAAAGGTCGGCTATTGAACGTTGTGCAATGCGCGGTACCTAAACTGTATGCAGGGTTGTATGCATACAGCCCTGCGTTCTTACAAAACAGAAAAATACTCACTCTTGCAGTTGATCATTCCTACGTTGTTCGTTGTCGTTGAGAATTTCTTTGGCATCTTGCTATTCCTGCCCATCGTAGGTGATAATTTAAATGATAAGAAAGTGGCACAGTCCTCAATTTTTCAGGCTTTTATATTCGCGAAATAAGCTTAAATTAGAAAATTGGCGCGCATTTCGCTTGACTAGATGAAGCTCTCTCAGCCAGCTGCTTACGCAGTTGCCCAGCCTGCAGGACGAAGACCCGGAGCTTCAGCGCAGACCATGTTTTTTCCACTTAAGGAGAATGCTTACAGACTATGGTTGTCTATATTGCTCATGATACGCTTAATTTGCATATCAACAATATTTTCGGTTGACAGTGTCCAAATAACGCTACATTCTGGCCGAAAATATTGCCATATATCGCAATACAAAGATGTTTCGAAACGGGCCACTTGCTGCTCTAAAGCTTTAGCGAAATGCCAGAAGCCCCGTCGTTTATTTTTCCTGTCAACTCATGCTGCATGTTGTATTGCGCAGTAGCCGCTTTCCACTGATTGTTGTAGGCAACAGAGAAGCGGTTCCAAAAATACGAAGCGAACCAAACAAGTTGGTTATCGTTGTATGGGGATAAAGACAAAATGTGAGCCAACTCGGAGCAAAAGGTAATGAAGATTTCTTGAGCAGAAGACATTTTCGAGAGGAAATATGAATGAGTGCGCTTTGGGGGACTGGTCAAGGATTTTTATACTTCTTTAAAAGTATGGAATTATGGGCTGTCTTTTCAAAAGCAGCTGAAAATCTTATCACTATTGTGCTAGTAAGATTTCTATATAATTTTTCTTTTGTAGTTTTCTGAATAATGAAAACTTAGTTTGAGTCGACAGCTGCAGTTTAAAATAGATTTCTACAATATTTTTCTTTTATACCTTTAGTGAACAATGAAAACGTAGCTTGAGTTGGACCTATTTTTCTCAATAAGATTTTGCTTTTCTCTTAATAATGGAAACCTACTTTGAGTCGACAGCTGCAGTTCAAAATGAATTTCTACAATATTTTTCCTTTGTACCTTTCTGAACAGTGAAAACGTAGCTAGAGTCGATAGCTGCAGGTTAGAATAAATTTCTACAATATTTTTCTCTTGTTTTTTTCTGAACAGTGAAAACGTTGCATGAGTTGGACCTAATTTTTATAATAATAAGTCAATAGCTAGATGCCAGTGATCCGTTTAAATTTCAATAATATTTTGCTTATCTCTGAATAATAGAAACCTAGTTTGAGTCGACAGCTGCAGTTCAAAATAAATTTCTACAATGTTTTCAATGTTTTCCTTTTGAACTCTTCTGATAAGCTTCCTTAGCTTGAGTCGAGAGAGAAAATAGTTCATCGCCCTAATAAAACTGTGTTATACCGGTATGTGCATATATGCCGCCTAGTGATTAGTCAGTTCAATGTTATTATCTTTATTCTGATGGCGTTACTGAAATCGGCACCCTGTACCTGATAGGCTCATGTGACCTAGGGAGAAATTTGACGTTCTACGTCCGCATAGGGCCCAATTCGGCGCTAGCCAATGCTTTGGGGATGACCCTCTCACGTTCGGCGATTCGCGCCTCTATGTTTTAATGTGTAGCGTACTTTAATGTATAATACGGCCCAATTGTAGGCGCTTTGCACCTACAAGTTCAGAGTCTCTATCCTTAGGCGTGTGCTATGCTTAAGCATTGTATAGCTGGAAGGGCCTTTACTACTTAGGACCATACCTGGGCGTGTGGGGTTGGGGGGTATGCTCCCCCCGAGAAACCAAAATACCCCCCCCCCAGAAATCATAATACCCCCCAGATTTCAATTTTTGAAATGTTTTTTCGTTTTTTTACGCAATTTTTTGATGTCAATGGATAGTGCTCAATGAGAAACGTTGAAAAATGATGTTTTATTCGCGCCAATAAATGGTGCTCGATGAGAAACGTTGATAAATGGTGTTTTTTCTTTCTTTTTTAGCCATACGACAATTTTTAAGACCGTTTTTTGACCTTTGAAAAATCTTGCAACCCCTAGAATTTTGGTGCTGCTCACCTATGTTCCCTACTCAAAAATGAACTTTTTAAGGTGTGCAATATTGTTACTTTACATCTCCGTGACTTGCTCAAATTTTTCTATGAACAGCCAGATATTACCATTTAGGCTAGAAGCTTTTTAAAAAAATTGTGCTGAAACCCGTACAAAGTATTTTTAGGAGAAAACCCTGATATATAAGCAGTGACGGATCCAGGATTTTCCTAAGGGGCGGGCGGTACCCGTAAGGGGGGGGCGGAACCCTGACTTGGGCGGTAAAATTAGCCGTTTTAACCCGAACATCGCTAAAAATCGCTCAAAAATCCTTAATTTTGCGCGCTATTATGGGTCAATGGGGGGGGCGGCCGCATCCCGCTCCCCCTGAATCTGCCCCTGCAAATAAGAAATCTTTTTTATGTTATGAAACTACGTTAGACAAACAAGCAAGCAAGCATTTTACCCTTGCAAAGTTTCGTTGGTTAAAAACATTATTTTTCGACATATCTGACAATGCTTTATTTTTTGAACGCAGAAAACATTAGAAAAATTCCAAAAATGTAAATAGCGGATAAATTAAACAAAATATAGTCAACAGAAGGGTGCATGAAGCGAAGCGCCAAAAATACGACACTTTTGAGCACCTTTCAGGCAAACTTTCGCTAATTCCAGGGAAAAAATATTATAACAGGTGAACCCCTAAGCCTAGCTGAGATCATATGAGATTGTAAGACCTATGCATATTGAATTCGAGAGTTCGATCTCTAGACCGTGAGAAGTTGAAGTTTTCTACAAAAAAAGCTCCAAACTTGACAGAAAAACATTGTTCCGGTAGGCGTTTGAAGGTGATTACGTAATGCAATTTTTTAGAGGATCCTCGTTGTACATTTCAAACACAAGTTAAGACTAGTAAAGCTCTCAAACTGATATCCTAAAGCAAACAGATTCTACACATTCACTCTTTGTGTTACTTTTACTGATTTGTCTCGTGGACCCGGTTTTAAATGACATTTGATAAAAGAGGAATCAGCGATTGAGTGCTACTTTGTTTCTATAATTTCAAGAATCTTAACCTAGTGTAAAACATGACTGTCTAAGTCTGATATTTATTTGAAAATAAACAAAAATGATTTTTTGCTGTCATCCTACTACAATAAGCTAGAACAATGGGATAGACGGAAAAATTCCACATTGATGAGGACGTTTGTGAAATGCATTCACTTTTAATTTTTCTTTGGAATAATTATCTGTCTTTATTCTACAATCCGTTATCCACATGTCTGGTATGTACGCAGCATGGTAGGTTTGCAGGGGTCATAACGATTTAAAACGGGCCGGCTAAGAAAACATTAGCATTAGATACCAAAATATGGGGCGATTTCGATCACTTTTGTTCCAATGTCTTTATTTTCATCTATTTTTAGCTTCACGTGTTTTTTCCAGAGAATATCTACATTTCCATCCGCATTGGGTCTATACCTTCATCCCTGATTGCGATTCCAATAAGTTTGTTTACTTTACTTATTCTATTTTACTTACAAGAGGAAATACTTGACCATAACGAGTGGGAAGAATATTGCTACATACAATAATGCCTTTAGTCTTAGGAAATAATTATTAATCCTAAAAGACCGAATGATTCGGCATTTTTTTCGTTTAATTGAGGAAACGACAGCATTCGAAGAGAATGCAGTTTTAGTCATTCAAGTTGCAGTTCATATGAGCCATGTCCAAATGATTTCGAGTTCACGTTCTACAACACTAGTTTTCGAACTCTTGACATTTCGTCATCAGGCCTTTATTCCTATAGAGGAGTAAAGGGGGATTCCAACTCCTCTTAAGGTGTTTTTTAATGTTCAAATATGAGACTACATCGGGTCTTGACGTTTCGCTGCGTTAAAATGCTTAAATTTTCGACGTTTCGTGCCATAATTTAATCAAAGTTACTATTTTATACATTTACGCGCAAAAGATTTTACGATCAAATTTTCTACATTTCTTATCTATGTTCGAGAAACTGCAAACCTAAGCTTAAAAAATTAACAACTAAAATTTTCGGCGTTTCTTCTAAAAATTTTATAATATGCACGTTTTTGCAGTGTTTTTATGAAAAAAGGATGTGAAATTGTGTACAAAAGAGTTAAAATGCTAAAAAATTCCTTTGATCAGCTAATTTTTAATAATTTCACCATTGTATGCTTGATCAAATAACGCAAAACGCGTCGAAAAATTTCTTTTTAGCGCGTAAGTCGCCTTAAACGCATTATAAATGTACATTTTCAAAATTTTGACCATTCCTGGATACATCTCTGCTCACAGCGGTATACTCTTATCACGTATGCTCTAAGAAAATTTCAAAGAAAATCATAAAGTTGTTGGATTGAACAAATGATTTTCAAGATGCCGCGTAAAGAAACTATAATTCAATACCCACACATAATAAATAGCAGTGCACCACAAACTTGAAGCATAACACTAGCGAACCAATAAATTAAAGGGCCTGGAAAATAGGATAAAGAATTAAAAAATGAAACTAACAAAAAGCAGATTTTCGTAAATTCGTGACAGTTGTGCCTGACTAACGCACTATATCCAAGCTTAGAATCAGGCAGAAAATTATTCTTTTTTTCGACGAGAAATATTTTTAAAGAAACGGAAATTAGCGTATTATTTCCTATTACTCATATAATCTCGTTAATGGAGTCACGTCGTAATACATATGTATCTGCATGAGTTACTTAAGAAAATAAACGTGGAATATGCTTAAATAAGAAAGCTGCATATTCTCACTCGCTAGTGCAAGATATTTTCCTGAATCTTTTCGATATAATTGACGATTTGTTTACATGAATGTGTAGGTTCGAATTAGACATGCGTCTAACGAAGTTTTAAGATCTAGGGCACACGAAGGACGTAAGAATTTCAGGAAAAATAATGCTAAATAAAAGCTAAAAACTGTCATAAGTAACCGTTCTTTTGAAAAAATGTTTAAAATAGGCCAGAAAGTTAGTTCAAAAGTACACCCTCAGTAGTATTTAATTAAATTTATAATGCATTTATTGATGCAATATAAGCTTATTAGCTCTGAAAAGTTCTTCGACTGATATCCTGGACCAAAAATGCCATACACCTTTGGTTTGGACTAGACAAAAATCAAGTAGCCGTATAGACCCTCGTAATTCGTTTTTTTCAAATTCCTTTTAGTTAACATAGATTTTTAATGCCGACTGACAGTACGTTGGAAAGTTACAAATTGTAGTTTTCTGCTGTATTACTGATTTTCGAATCACTTATTTACCTTCAAATTTTCAGAAAACTCGCTTAACCCTTACTATTTCATTCTTTGGGTAAGAACGTGTGATATATACGTATCTATAATAAACACTTTTGCATTACATAATGACCTAATCAGTTTGAAGAATTTTACACAACTCTTTCTGTAACAAGAGGTAAGATCTGAGACACGCACCCGCGGAGTAACCACGAGAATGCTGCATATATCCAGGAAACAATTTTCAGTTTAGGTAGGTTCATTAGGAATTTATCTATTCAATTTCGATGTGCTTGATGAACTTTACACTACGTTACAACGCTCACAAAAATGTCGATCAATACGAAGTTTGGCTCTGATTCCTGGCTAGCCATACGTTTCTCACTATCAATGCTAGGTGTACAGATAATTTTAAGTGTTCCCTTAACTTATGGCGTGTAGATTGCTAAGCACACGTGGAAATGGGAAGAGGGATTTTGGGGTGTCTAAACTACCAAGAATCTGACAGACCTTCGCCCGGAAATCGGTAGACTCATCAACAGAAATAAATCTTTGCACATGTGTTTGTTTGCAACTTTTACCAATTTTACCTCACCCTGACCAAAAACAATTTGGCTGCAATCCAGGTATGATCCTAACGTGCATTTGTCTGTTAAGGCTGTCCACTGAGGGTGGACTACTGCAACGACACCATGATCCGTTACTGCGTAACAAATGTAAGCATACGGCAAACGTTGGGATTCATCCGCGCCGGGGCATGCGATTATGCCCCCAATGATGTAGAAGATCCGTAGGGTCCGAGTCTGCTGGGGACATTCAATTGTAAATTTTTTTAAGCTAGTTGTTAAGGCTAACGCTGAGGTTCGAATTCAAATAGTACTGTTATCATATTTGAGAATGGTTATTTTAGGTTAAATCTATCCATTTATCGATTTTAGGAGTCACAGATGTAATTAATCGAATGGTAAGATTTATCAAAAAAGCCACAAAGATTTTTCTCAACTGACTTATTTCTATAGGTTCGAATTTAGAGTACATAATTCAGGACAAATAAAATGTTACATTCTTTCGAGAAGAGTATTAATCTTCGAAGTTGGGGTATCACGTATTTTAAATTCAAATCGCCAGCTGTATAAAAGGAAGAATCTTTGCAACTTGCTTGGATTAATCTTGAAAATTTTCATCAGTAGAACAAGAAGCATTGTTCACGCTTTATGGACAACAACTGAGTTATATTGCGAAAACAAAGATAAATGGACTTCGTAACACGATTTCATGCAGGTCCTGTGCGAAATCAAGTACCTACTCTAATAATATATTCTGGCTTGAACCACTATCCTGAGTTCGTGCTTTTTTAAAGTAAAACTGTGCATATTTGTTTACTCTATAATTAAGCAGGAAAAGTTGTGATGAAGCATAATTTTTTAGGCTTTTCAAAAAAGGGTAAAACAAGAATGAATCAAAAGTTAAGAATAAATCACATAAATCCTGATTTATAGTCCTAGCAATATGTCATATGCAACGCATCATACGCACGCTGGCAAGGCAAAGTATAGTCTGCATAGTTTTGTATAGTCTGTATAGCTTCGGGAAATTTCGAAAGATTAACCCAAAAAAATTAATCATTATGAGCACAGCGACATGATCTGTAAAGGTTTCTGGCAAAGTCTTCTGTTGGCATGAAAAAAATATCAAGCGGAAAGGAATTATGGAAATTATAAAAAAGGGATCTGCTGGGATTTGATATTTTCTGAATTATTTCTAATCCTCTCATGAAAAGAATTCAATGAAATGTGAATGCATCGTGAATATACAAACAGCATAATATATTGTATTTCATTTTTCTTTTATATTTTATCAGTGGTTATTTTATGTTGATTACATTATTAGAATTGGATCTGAATCTACATTAAACGGAAATCTGACCTCCAGAATTTGAAAGATCATTCTCCAAATTAAATTTGAAATTTTTTATATGTTCTCAATTTTTAGACGCTAATCATCGATAAAAACGTCCTAAAATTGTATTGTTGCAAAAATTTTTACTGTAAAAATATTGTGCCCTAAACTCTTCAGAATTAGGGCACTGCTCAAGTCAGACTAGACGTAAAGAACTTTTTGATTCCAGCCATTTTATGCCAATCGGGATCAATAGCATATGGACTTTGAAGTTTTAATCTTTTTCTACTAATATTATGTAGCTAGAAAATAACTGTTGAAACAAAATTGTGGTCTGAATCTAACGATGGAACTTATGCTTCATACGGGCCCACGTAGGCATGCGGGAGGGGATTCAGATACGCCCTTCCCTGAGAACCTGGCAGACCGCACACAAATCGGTACCCCCATAATTGAACTTTAGCAAGTTTTTTTGTAATTGTTTGGTCTTTTGCTACATTCAGACCCCAGAACTCGGTCGCTGCCTATATACATACATATCGCAGCTATGATTGTACATGAGTTAATTTTAAAGTTAAAATTTAATCTTTTTTGTTTCAGGTACTGTTTTTGTTTTCAAGAGAGTTAATGGGAACGATGCTTAAAAGCAATATGTAGGGACGTATTATGTGGGCAAACTTGGTAAGCGCTAAAAACTTTTAGTAGCTCTGATTTTAATTCGATGCACTTCATAACTTGTTGTTTTATTGCAGGTGTTCTTCAAGCGGCAATACCACACTGCTACTAAATACGAACACTAATTTTTTTGCATTATTTCAGTTGATTCGTTTTTTATCCGAATTGATTGAGTATGTCCAGCGATATTTATGATATATTTTTAACCATGTTTGTATTAACTCGCGTATCTATCTTTAAGTTTGCTAACTTCGTCTTGTTTAAAGTGGCGGTGTATGAATTCATGAGTTTTTCATTTCACTAAAGAAACAAACTAAGATCCGGCAAGCAAAATCAGTCTATTCAAGTAGTTAATTTTAAAGTGAACAGAAGCAAATTAAGTCCTATTAGATGCCTGAAAATTTTAATCTTGTCAATTTTTTCATAAAACGTATGTGACTTGCAGTCATACACTTTAAAAGTTGTTTAATCGTTGTTGCAAATGTTCAAGATACGATTATATGTCATAATGTGAGTACTATTTTTAAATGGTACTTTTATAGTACTATTTTTAAATACTATTTTTAAATATACTTAGATAGATATATGATTTTAACTAATATAATCACAATGGGAGGGGTTCAGCCTCAGCCTCCATATTAGAAATTTTCTGATAGAAATTAAAAAAAATTCTAAATAAGGATTAAAATCACAAATTTTTTCAAAAGAGCTTAAAATTGGGCAAAAACTGTATATAAATAAAGTTTCTACAATATTACGTACCTAACCATTTGTTGTGTAATGAAACTAATCTCTCATAACACACTAAATCAGACAATATTTCCGAATAATATCACACTATGAACTAATATGAAATAATAATATAGAGCTAGTCTAACACTTGGTGACACACTCACACACTATAACTCAGTTTTATTATTCTAGCATTAAGCGATAAAACTATTTGCCCTCGCCCGCCCGGACGGATTAGTGCTCCTTTTTGACGTAAAGGAGCTAGGCGGGGTCCCAAATCCCATACAAGTACTTTTACGAGATCCGGATTTTTTGGTGGTTTCCTACGGCCCTAGCACCTTGGGCAACACCGACCTCTCACTACAAGATTGGTGCATTGAACTTGAACTCCAAAGCGTGGCAAAGAAACTTACAAAAAGATTCCCAGGACTCCTACCGCACACTGCCCCTGACCCAACACTCAGAATGCATATTGAGGCAATGTTTTGCGTGGATGCACTCGTGACCGGACCCGCCTTATGCACATTTGAAGCTGTAGCCACCATAGACATGTTTGCATTCCTTGACCAACACTATGGCAGCATTACAGGCCTTGGCATTGTGTGGCCAAGGCAGGGCTATTGGCCACGCATGAAGAACGTTGATAACGTCGCCCTTGAGCCGCCTATTCTGACACCACCTTCCCAGCCACAGCAGCGACCAAGCACATCCAATGCTCAATCACCCAAGCCACTTATGGCAAACGATCAAACGGAGGAGAAATTTGCCGTATTGGTCGACCGCGCCATCAACGACTTTTATCAAAATTTCCGCTGTTGTCCCGACCACCAGTGGACAACAAACTACTACCGATTTTACAAGCATTGGGTGGAAGTTTTACACCACGAATTCCCAATGCTGCCAGAGCCAGAAATGCACCATAAAGAACAGCGTCTCCGGAGAGCCATTGATTTTCGAATACAGAATAAGAAGCCATGATGATAAGTGATTCTTTTGTGATCATTGTTACTGCTACTTTATTTTGTGTTATCCCATCCACTAACCGATTTCCTTTTTTCAGTGGGGGCACTGTTCTAACGTAGGGGGAAGAATGTAATGAAAATAATCTCTCATAACACACTAAATCAGACAATATTTCCGAATAATATCACACAATGAACTAATATGAAATAATAACATAGAGCTAGTCTATCACTTGGTGACACACTCACACACTATAACTCAGTTTTATTATTCTAGCATTAAGCGATAAAATTATTTGCTCTTGAAACTAGAAAAGCTATTTTGAGCGGCAGCTGCAGATCGAAAACTGGCGCCAAGTTAGCGTCCCTCTATTTCAAAAACAAGGCTCACTCACACTCGCCCACTCCGTTTTCTGGAAAATATACCATTCACGTGGAAAATGGCCATTCGTTCAAAAATAGCTAACATTAACTCTAAGCTTTTCCAAGGCCCAGCAAACCGTAGTCCACGTGAACACCCCATGTCTCAGCTTAGTCACCAAATGAATAACACCGAGTAAAATAATATAGTTTATAGCACTAAATGACCATAGAAACCTACAGGCGGCGCAAACTAGCTCTCCTGGGAATGATTATACTCACATGTATTAAAAAAGTATATAAACCCCTGGCCGTACTCAACTCGCATTCCGCCCACATCGCTCTACAGCTTGATTTACCGTCCAGCAACCGGCTATCTTATCGTCTTTAATTCTATACACCAGACATTTAACTATTTTAAATAAGAGTGTACTGTACCGGTTAGTATTGGCCCCACAAGCACCTCACAATCATTCAAACCGATAAGTCCGTCCACAGTTGCGTTTGTGGTTACACATATACACAGAAAATCCCAAAAAGAAAATCGTCAATTTTTGTCAGAAAAATTAAATAAATTGAAATCATCTAAAAATGAGATGGAATTGAAAATTAGCTACCCTATTATTGAAACAATATGAATTTTTTACTGTTCAAGTAGGCAATCAGAATCGCTTTTGATTGACTCAAAAACTGACCCTGTCATACTGTAGCAATCAATTTTACCGCTACTGTTAACGATTCAAGATATATTTAATTCTAAACAATTAGACGTCGAGCTCGACAACATAAAAAAGGCCATCATCGCTGACCTATTTTGGCCTCTTGTGAACGACGAGGTTAAACTTATATCCAAGCAATGATCGAGAGTAGAGAACGAAATCGAGGGATTTACAGGCAAAAAAAGAAACATGCCTTTTGGATATTCACAAAAGAGCTGGATGAAGAGTTAAAGAAGCAAATTGTATCTACAAATTTATCTGTAAATTATTCACCTCGTTTAAAATACGTGATTTTCAAAAGATGGTCGCAGAAAGCTTCATTAAGACTCAATTTCACTTTTTATAATTTATTCCGCGACTAAATACGAATTTGCTCCTAGTAGTTCATAGATATATCATGTCCTAACTATTTAATATCGATATCAGGTATCTTAGAATGTAAAATTAGCGTCGCATCTAACACTGTTAATTGCTTCTATTCATAATTACTAAGAAACCACATAGCAAATTTTATCGTACCATTACATAATATTGTAAAAAGTCGATAATCCTGATCCGGGGGCAGATTTATAAACGCCATGTCCGGCGGATTATCCTAATTTGGGGCGAGAAGGGGCAGAAAGCTTTAGTCATTAAACGTGTATGTACATAATTTTAGCGCGATGCGGCCTAAAAATTGATTTATCCTATAATCCTGATCCGTGGGGCAGATTTATAAACGCCAGGTCCGCCGGATTATGCTAATTTGGGGCGGGAAGGGGCGCAAGCCAATAAATATAAGTACCGTAGTAACCATACCTGGACGTGGGGGGTTCGGGGGTATGCACCCCCCAAGAAACCAAAATACCCCCCAGAAACCGAAAAACATCCCCAAGAATTCAATTTTCGAAATTTTCTTGTTTTTTTCCCAATTGGTTGATGCCAATAGATAGTTCTCGATGAGAAACGTTAAAAAATGGTGTTTTTTTGCCATACCATCATCTTAAAGGCCATTTTTTACCTTTGTAGAAATCTTGCACCCCTCCTAGGACTTTGGTGGCGTCCACCTATGGCAATAACTAGTGTTGTAAAAGATAAGGATCTTACGGAAGATAAAAGATAAAGATATAGTTGAAATTTTAAAATCTAGAAGATAAAGATAAAGATAAAAAAGTAAGTAAAATAAAGATAAAGATAATTTGCAAGATAAAGGAACCAAAAAGATAAAATATAAAGACAAAGTGTAAATATGTTCGCCTGAACCTAGGAGATTGATGTTGTTAAGTGCAATAAACAAGAATGGGTGATGCAAAGCAGCCTTCTGAATGCCCTAACTTTTACACCTGAGGTCAAAGAGGTGATAGGCATTAAGCACACATTAATATCTGACTGACCCACATACTACTACTACTACTGGCTGACAGCATGTCACTTCTGTCTTTTCACAAGCATCTAAACCCTGCTCTGTGCGCCTGTATAAAGTATAGTCGCAGCAGTTATTGATTTTTTCAAACTTCTCTATTTTTCCTAGGCTTAGACTTAGATTAACGTGGGTGCTAATACTCCCGCTTAGATCGGTATCACTCCCGCTTACTTAAGTCGATATATGGGCATTAGTTTGGGCCGCACACCGTAGGGTTTAAACAATCGTTTTCCTTTCTTTTCTAGTATTACAGTAAAAGCTTGAATGCGTCTAAATGTATTTCACGTCAAACCTGCTTTTTGGATTACGTGCTAACTTATGTACCTACATACTTTATCAATTTTAGCAAGATAAATTCCTATCAAAAATATAAAGATACAGATAAAGATGGCCTATGACTTTTTCAAAGGATAAAGATAAAGATAAAATAAATAAATAGATAAAGATATCTTTCACAACACTACCTTGAAACTCATATTTTTTAATTTTTTCATCTATGTTTTCTTTATTTTTCCTTTTTTCTCTTTTTCAAAATTTTTTGCCCGATTGATGACCTCCTATTATTTTAGCGAAAAACACGTAAAACAGAATACTATCACGAAAATATAAAAATTATACAATAATATTTTGCAACATTACAAAAATATTTCACAACTTTACAAAAAATTTACACATAACAAAAATATTTCACAGCTTGACAAAAATATTTCACAACTTGACAGAAATATTTCACAACTTGACAAAAAATTTTCACAACCTGACAAAAATTTCTCACAACTTGACAGAAATATTTCACAACTTGACAAAAAATTTTCACAAACTGGAAAAAAATTTTCACAACTTGACAAAAATATTAGTAGTAAGAATCTGCGCCCTGAGGTAAAGCCAGGGCGCGACGCTATAACATTGGCAGTGTTGTAGCATAGGGAGATAGAGAGCGTGCCCAGACCTGCCCGCCCAGGGCCAGGGGAAGGAGGAAAATATCCATGAGGGAAATTTTCCAGGGGGAAATTTTTGAAGTGCTCTATCTCAAGAACCAGCAGACGAATCGGGCTTAAATTTTAGTGGTAGGATGAATACCCTATTAGCAAACTATTACAAAAATTTTGAGATAGTACCGACAGTATACTAGCTTAAGTTTCCATTTTTGCGTATAGGGGCGTAACGGAATAGCCAGCGGTTGGATTGGGTTGAAATTTTCAGAATGGGATATATAGATACATCTTAACTGAGCTATGTACAAAATTTTAGCGCGCAACCTACAGTATGCCAATTTTCGTTCACACTGTCTTTACAATGATTGATTTTTTAGCAGTTTAAGGATCAATTTCGCCTGAAATTTTGTCGTCTCCCAAGAAAAATTGTCTGCACGTGCTTAATTAAGGGGCTTAGAGTCTGAGAAGGGACTGCCACTGGGGTCAATACCACCACTGGGGCCATTACCGCTGCTTTACAGTGTATAATATTTGCCAATACGGAAGGATTGTGCTGAAATTTTGAGGATGACCATACATGGGTAGTTGAGCCTTTTCGCCCAGGGCCTTGGGCCCAGGACCCCCACGTCAAAGACTCACTCAATTATTAAGCACTATACAGCAGAGTACATGCTCATCGATTGATCGTTCATGAAAGTATGCATAATATTCTTTTGCTTGCTTGCTAAAATGTTGTCACAGATTAGCCAGAGTTAGGACATTTTTGTAATCCGGTTATAATGATTATTAGCAGTGTGCAAGTGAATCAACCTTGTCAGCTTTAGGTTCCTCAAAAAAACAAAATATTGCCATGATATAGTTTTATTTGGTACTCTGCCACCAAAGCATTTTGAGTTTTCTCTATAGCTTTAAACCCATATTTATCTTCATTAATGCTTACATTAGCTTTATGTATCAGTTCTAATGCTAGCTGCCTTTGTATGGTGTGCCGCATCTTGTCATCTTTTCTAGTAGAATCTCATTTTGTGCTCTTTTCTAGCTTTGCTGTTCCTCTTACAACAGCTCGAGGTAGAAATAAATTATCATTTGAGGTGATTTCAATATATCCACCTCCATTTTTACAATAACTTCCTCATTTCAAATTCAGGGCCGGTTGCGGTTTGTTGTTTTTTTGTCAACCAGAACTACTTTGAAAGCTACAGTCTTTGCTTAAGCAAAACTCATTCTTAGACTGGGATACTTTTTCTATAATGCTCAAAACCTCATCAGCATTTATGCACTGACGTTGAGTGAATGGAACTAATACAGGCGCATGAAGGCACGGCTGTCTAATTTCAATACCTACCAAAGAGTCAGGCAGGAGCATACGTGGGCATCAACAAAATTCTATGAGGGGGTGCAAGATTTTTTCAAAGATCAAAACAGAGCCTTAAAAATGGTGGTATGGCGCAAGAAACACCATTTTTAAATGTTTCTCATCGAGCACTATCCATTGGCCTCAAAAAATTGCGGAAAAAATATAAAAAATTTCCAAAAATTGAATTCTGGGGGAGTATTTCGGTTTCTGAGGGGAGTATTTTGGTTTCTCGGGGGTGCATACCCCCAACCTCCCCTTCCTCCACGCCCAGGTGTGGTCCGGAGAACAGTCAAGCAACATCTGCTTAATTGCTTACTCAAAAATCTGCTCAAAGACTTTAGGGCATTTCTTAAACTGCAGCAAAAATGCTCTTGCAGTTGTCTTAAACCTACAAACAAAAATCTCTGGGAACTCATGTACTTCAAAGCATTTATTCAGATCCATTTCTAATGTAAGAACTTTTTAGAGTAATACTTACCCATATTTATAGACATACAGTCAAAATCTATAAAAACTAATAATGGTCTACTGTTTGACTACTCTTTTTAGTATTATAAAGAAAAATAGAAGAAATCAGGGAAATCCAAAAGTGTCTTTTTCTGGATAAGGAGAAGAAGCCCTATGGCCGGTCAATCAAACCGGCTATAGAGCTATGTGGGAGAAACTTGGATCGACCCATGTATGCCTTAATGATCCAGCTTTGCTATTATTGTCAGAAAAATAGTTCTGAAAGGGACTTTTTCGAAACTAATTTTGGCAGGTGGTACTTGAATA
Source organism: Mermis nigrescens (assembly GCA_036768485.1). Lineage (NCBI taxonomy): Eukaryota > Metazoa > Nematoda > Enoplea > Mermithida > Mermithidae > Mermis > Mermis nigrescens. The sequence goes on from JAVLUZ010000192.1 coordinate 202,188, forward strand.
TCCAAATGTGCCCCAGGTGCTGTGAGTTTAATAGAGCCATGCAAGAAGCGGGCAAAAGAGTGCTAAAGCGCTATTCCGATCAGCAGGCTGAGGAAGACAAGGACAAAACAGTTTACTAAAGTCTATAAATAAGGGTGCGCATTAGGTATCATATAGGAAGCGTCAGCTTCCTATATATATGTTTGACTTTTTGGGGGTCCTATGTTTTGCACACCCCACAATTTTTTCGTTTATTTTGTTAATAAGTCGTTGGGGTTTGATCGTATTTAAATGATTTTTTGTGAATAAACTGGGCTAACCAGACCATACTACCATATTTTTTAATTTTTTTTGGTTCAAAATTAGGAAATTTAATTTTTTTGTTCTACAGTTAAGGGTTTTGAACCCAAGTTTAGGTTATACAACCTTAAAAATATATCAGTAGAAAGCGCAAAGTCTTCTTCGGGGTACTTTTTTCCTCTTTTTCTTCAAAGTCAAAATTGAGGATTTTATTGAGGTTTCTAAGAATCCTTTTTTTTGTTTTGTTATTTATTTCGAGGTTTCCAGCGATGAGTGGTATTTTTATCTTATTTTCGTATTCTTCATATCGATAACTATATTTCTGACGTTTAATTTTTTATTTTCGGCTTATTAGTAATATAGAATTTGCATATGCAAATTTTATGAAGAATTACATTTATCTAACGTATAAGACGGTTTAAGGTGTTGAATTTTATATGGTTTGATAGAACGTTGAAAATTACATAACGTCGTAGATTTTGAGTTTTTAATTCTTTCTTTTCAGTGCTCTATTGAACAAATTAAAATGAGGATTTTATTGAGGTTTCTAGAAATCCTTTTTTTATAATTCAAATTCTGTTATTTATTTCGAGTTTTACAGCAATGAGTGGTGTATTTTATCTTATTTTCGTATTCTTCTTATTGAAAACTATATTTCTGACGTTTAATTTTTTATTTTCGGCTTATTAGTAATACACAATTTGCATATGCAAATTTTACGAAGAATTACATTTTCCTTACGTATAAGACGGTTTAATATTTAAAATTTTATATGGCTCGATAGAGCGTTAAAAATGTATAAGGTCGTAGAATTTGAGTTTTTAATTCTTTCTTTTCAATGATTTATCGGACAAATTAGAAATAAAAACGGAGAATTGAGAATTATTTCAGCGTAGCATTGCGCATAGAGGCTGATTTAAGCAATTATTTGCTTGATCAATTTTTTCGCATACGTTCGTGCGCAAAGGAGACAAACTGCGCAAACCGAATTTCTTTGCACCCATTCGGGAGTCAGGTTCATATTTTTAAAGTTAATAATGTGGTAACATATATATGGTAAAAAACAAGTTGGTACAAAATGCTTCGATCTCAACTTGGCGCCCGTCTAAACTTGGCGCCTTTTGATTTCTTGTATGATCTTGGCGCCCATCTAAACTTGGCGCCTATTTTAGGCTTGGAGCATATATAAACTTGGCGCCAATGCAGGTCTCGATTGTGACTGAACTTGGCGCACGTCTGAACTTGGCCTATGTCTGAAATTGACGCAACTACGTTCCTTCCAATTTGAAAAAACGATATTTGAGGATTGTTTTGTTCATTCGTTAATCCGAAATCGATTATTGAATTTTCGATTTCTGTGGGTACCTACCTACCTAGCTTTACGTGTTGTGTGGGAAAAGTTTCATCTTATTCATTTATGTAGACTCATTTAGATTATTATAAGGGTTCTTCCGCTCCTATATTTCTTTTTAAAATGAGCATTTACGTAGACTCATTCAGATGTTTATTATGGGGTTTTTCTACTTCTATATTTCTTTTAAAATGAGTTTGTGTTAATTAATTGATTGGTTAGAGCTAAGGTATAGAGCATTGTAACCGGTGAATATTTGCAAAATGCGTGTTATGAAATAGAGCATATCATTACAGATTAGTTTTATGCTGCGAAAGTAATAGTTGGCCATTGTATTTTCGTTGTATGTTATGAAGTTGTAGTATAATTTGTTGGACGGCTTTTTATGATGATTTGTTTTTTCGGCAGGAGCAACTATATTCGATAATTATTTTTTAATCTGTATGAAGACTTTTGAGCGGAAGACGCTGGAGGCTTGTTTTCACGTGGCAAAAACTATTTTCCGCCTTGCGCTGAGCAGGACGCTAAATTTGTACTCGGAACTTACAGAGAAACGGGACTGTCGGAGAATCGGGTATTCGCGTGTCTAAAAATAAAATTTTATTTAATTGGACGGAGAATCGGGACTATCGCAGAATCGAGAATTTCGTGACGTAAAAATAAGCTGTTTTATTGTTAGTCAGAGAATCGAGACGGTCGGAGAATCGGAACTATGTGACAAACGTACAGACCCAACGTTGAAACTTCATATGCATTTTCAAGACCAATCGGCCTTTTTAACTTTCTCGGCACCGAGAAAAAATCAAATATTAGTAGAGCTGCACGCATGGATATTGTGCATGTTTTGCACAGTGATCATGATATACTGTACCTAGCATTTCTTTAAATTATCTCCAAAAAGTTTCTCCCTGTACAAAACATAGCCCCGTCCAAGTTTCCCCTTCGCCCTGACCAACTTTTGGTTCGGCCCGTCCTGGTAATGGCCGATATGGGGCATTGCCCAGGTGTGTAGGAAAAGAATTTCGAAAAATTTCCGACGTCTCGCGCCGGCATTAATTTGTCTGTTTTGTATGATTTAAGCGGTATAAATTGAGTTTAATGTGCAAAAATGCCAAACTTTTCCGGCGCTTAGCGCCGCCAGTTACTATTCTTTCTTTTTGTTAAGCTCCAGAATTGTGTTTAAAAGCCTGAATCATTCAAAATATCTTAAGGCAAAGTTAGTAATTCGCAGTTTTCTTATTAGAAGTTTGAATTGTGAAAAATGTCAACAAATTTGAAAATTTACTGCTCTTTCAGACTATTAGTATTCGCAGAGCTACAAAATGATAAGGGCGGTAAAAAAATTGACTAAATTTTTTGGCACTTTGCGCCACTTATGAATTCCGAACTGTTTGTCAGTAGAAAAGCAGTAAATTCTTCGTGAAAGTAGTAGAAATTTTAAAAATTTTCGGCACTTCGCGCCGCTTCACACTATTTGGATTTTTGATCGTCAGAAACCCATAAATTAGCTAGGCTAGACTACTAAAGGTCGAAAAACTCAGTTTTTGCTATACATAACGTTACTGGCATTCAATGCAAAAGTAGTCTTAAAAAAACTTTTGCTTATGCTCCCGTGAACCAAAATCCTGGCTACGCTTCTGCAGTCAGCTCCAGATAGACTTGTTTTTGAATAAATTTTCATTTCCTGATGATTTCAGAATTGCTTTTAGTCAATATGTTTTCCTGCTTCAAATGTTTTATTGACGCTATGAAGACACAAAACCTGCTTCACAATTTTATGCTTTGAATTATGAAAATGACTTGGATTTAATTAAATGCACACGGATTCTTTAGATGAAAGCCTCGATTCTATTTAATGTTGCATTAATTTTTCGATAATTTTACTGCTTAGATATCAGTTTGCCCTAGATCTCAATGTCAAGCGTAAATAACCGATGTTCACTGCATTCTCTTTCATCTAAGGTCCTACCCAGGTACATCCGGGTATACCGGGGTACCCGCCGGGTAGTAAAATTAGCAAAGTGTGCAGCACTAAATCTTAGTCAGTGTGGCGCTGTAGAGTCGCACGTTATTTTAGCTATCCAATTTTTCCGATTAAAAGGGCGTTTGTCCTTCTGGCAGATTCGAACTTATGAACGTGATTCGGCTTAAATTTAAGAAAATTTTCGAACCTCCGCAACGGATTTTCGGAAAAAAATTGAAATTAATCAAAAAAATTTGCTATACACTGTATTCTGAATAAAAGTAGAGAATAAAAAAATTCGGAAAAAAACTGTATTTTGCACTTGTTAGTCAAGTTTTTAAATGTATTATTCACTGTTTTTGGAAAATTCTGGTTATCGTACCGACCATCCCATTACGAAATTCCTAGATTCGTCATTCATTCCATGTAATGATTGTTCCATCGCCACTCTTTGACAGGTGTAATTTTGACTAAATAATTTGTTACTATTTGCATGTTTTGTTTTGTGTTTTGAGCAGGGGCATCCATGGAACCGGGCCGGTGTGGAAGCTTGTTTATTCAAGTACGATGTGTAACAAATATTTAAAAAATCAGTGAGGGCTGTGTGGGTATCGTGTTCTACATCCACTTTGGGGTCAAAATTTAGAAAGCGCAATCTTCAAACATACGTAAATTCTTATATTTTTAATTGGGCTGATTAGATTTTCGGTAGTTTATATCCAAAAAGTTTGAATTAGTCATCCTTTGTTATTATAAATCAATGATTTTTAACATTAGTTTATAATTAGTATATATTTCATAGGTGTATTGGCAAGCAGTGTTATGCAAATCATTATCATGTTATTAGTATAAGTAGTAAATACGTGGATGTGATAAATATAACTACGTGGCTCTTTTTTATAATTTTGTTGTCGGTCGACTATTAAACATGCAAATTTTTACGTGGTGTATTTGATAAAATGTTTGTTTTCAGATTTCTAAGTATATATAAGGTATTTTACACTTCCGGATAGCATCGGTGCGAACGAGTCATCCTTTGTTATTATAAATAAATGATTTTTAAGATTAGTTTATAATTAATATATATTTCATAGGTGTAGTGGCAAGCAGTGTTATGCAAATCATTAACATGTTATTAGTATAAGTAGTAAATACCTGGATGTGATTAATATAACTAGGTGGCTCTTTTTTATAATTTTGTTGTCGACTATTAAACATGCAAATTTTTATGTTGTGTATTTGATAAAATGTTTGTCTTCAGATTTCTACGTATATATATAACGTATTTCAGGGTTGTGGATAGCATCCGTGCGCGCGAGTGTTCGTGTAATTTAAATATTTGTATGTATATATGTACGTGTTGCTTGCAATTGTCCACTGCTATCAAAGGTATCGTGCGTATGACTTAATTGTTTTTATGATAATATCCGCTAGTGTTCAAAGTGGTTTTTCGCTTTGCTTAATTTAAAAATTTACAATAAGTACTGTCGTTGTCATCTTTAAAATGATTACATTGTTATCTTCCACGTATGTGGCCTTATCACTTACGAAAATATCCCATTTTTAAAAATTAATTATGCAAAAAAATAATTCCATGAGTGGTGTTTTTTATCTTATTTTCGTATTCTTCTAGCTGAGCTTAGCCAATTTCTTTGTATAAACTTAGAGCCGTGTAACATTTGGGCAGGAGTTGGGTAGCAACAAATGCGATAAGAATGCGCGGACCTCGTCTGAGTTTCAGGATCAATAAATTTTTAAAGGGTCAAATGGTGTCGAAAAATTAATATTTGTCAGAAAAAACATCATTTTTCGTTTCAACTGCTCAAAAATTAATGAGAAACAGAAAATTGATTTTGTGGGCTGGGGGTTTTTTTGATTATTTGTTCATATGACCGCTAACGTAGGTGAGCAGTGTGAAAGTTGTGTGAGTTCGTGAATTCTTAAAAGTCAAAAGATGGCCCTAAAAATGATGGTATGGCGAAAACACCCGATTTTTCGATATTTCTCGACAAGCATTATGGATTGGCATTGAAAAATTCAGAAAAATTAAAAAAAATTGATTTTGGGGGGTATTGCTGAGTATTTTTATTTTCTTGTTAGGTATTTGGTTTTCCGGGAGTATTTAAAGTATTGTGATTTATTTGAAAATATTTATAAATGTTTGTAAATTTCTGTACTTCATAAAAGGTTCATTTTCAGATATCTACGTTTTGTGAATTAAATTATTCCCGTGTACACTTACGAATTTGCCATTGTCGTTTGTTTGGTCATTCAAATACGATTTGGGGAATGACGAAAAGATATTGTTGCAAGGAGGACATTAAAGAAGGGAATGTGAAGAAGCGGACAGAAAAGGAAAGAATAGAAGTAATCATAAAAGAGTTGTGTATTTTGTTTGTATCTTGCTCGTGGTTATGTTGTACCTGGCAGATTTTTGCTTGAGCTTACGTTTATGGAGTATTTATTTTAATACAAAAATAGGACATTCATGAAAATGAATAATAAAGTAGAAATTTTCAGTTAGACAACGGTTGGAGTAAAATTTTCGCAAGCAAATTTCATGAGTTACTGTAACTAAATTATGCTATTAAGTAGATAGTGATAAATAGGGATCGGACAGGGTCTTTTTTTTTCCCTCGGCCGAGGCCGAGGCCAAGGGCAGAGGGACCGAGGGACCGAGGATTTGTAATAGATATAATATGAGTATATGAGTACAAACAATATAGGACACATATGTTCCATGTGACGTGGGTACAGTAGCAATAGGATTGATTAGTGTAATATAGTTCAAAGCTAACAAGCTATTATTTTATTCAAAGGTAGGTATCACACATTCCCATGGGGGGATGAGGGGGTATTACCCCCACCTCGGGGTACGAGACTTGAATCACTGTCAGACGATTTTGAGCTATCAAACATTTTCTGCAATGATTTGGGTACAAAAGCAGCGAAGACATTTAAATTTTTTCGGCGCTTTGCGCTGACTAATACACTTCTGTCTTGTTTACCCATAAAATACCTAGAATGAACTTAAAATGATATGAAAAGCCAAAATTTTTGATGGATTCTTATATTTTTTAATCTCAAGAGTGACGAAACTAGTCAGAATGGGATAAAATGTAGTTAAAATGCAGTTTTTCACATTAAAACATGTTATACAGGATGTTTTAGCCATTTTTCATATTTGACCTGCAAAAAGGCTAGACTCTAAATTTAGTGGTCCTAAATTTTGGGATTTAACCCCTGAACTGTCGACCTTGGGAAACTATGGTACGTATGCAAAGTGACAAGCACAGAAGTGACAAATTGCTAATTGTCTTGATCATTCAGCTCGTTTTCACTATCACTATTTTGTGTGTTCTACATATCTTTATAATGGCAGAAATTGTATTTCAAGAGGAAAAATGTCAATTTTTTGGCACTTTGCGCCGTTTTGGAGATGATTCTTAGTAGAGGACTGCACGCGGGTACCCGAACAGGTACCCGAGTACCCGGGGATATCCGGGTACCCGGGTAGAAAATAGTTTACTACCCGGTACCCGAATCCTAATATGAAATAGAAAATTAGCACTGCAGTTATGCAATATGTGCTAAGAATTGAATTAGAAAGCTAGAAACATATTGCTTCTGAAGTGCGACTGAATCACAAAGTAAATGTGATTTAATATAATCAATTGTAAAATGTTAAATAAGCGAGTCTGTTAATATTTCCTATTGTCACAAGATATCGCCCATACGGTCTAGGCATATTCCATAATTCAGCTCTATAGTTACATTATGTTAGTTCTGCCGTATTCTTCTTATTCTTTATTGTAAACAAATTTAAACATGAAATTATTTGTTAGCGACACTTTTTATAATGCATTCACTTCTGTGACCATTATATAAATTTAAACTGCAACTTTTATTCACATCCGCTGCATTTGAATTTTCTACCCATGCCCAACTTGGGTTTATGCGTTAAGTAGGTTTTGCATGCACGGACACGGAAAACGCCCACATAATGTGCCTACTTTAATCGGTGATGTCTCAACAGCCCCACCAGTTCCAATAGCCCCACCAATAATCCCAACAGCCCCACCAATCCCAACAGCCCCACCATTCCAGCAGCCCCACCGTCCCAACAGCCCCACCAGTACTCCCAACAGCCCCATCATTACTGCAATCGCTATTATACGAGAAATGCGTTTGACAAATGTACTTTTGAAACATAGAATTTATACGGGGCTCCGTTTGATCAAGATATTTTTTTGACTATTTTTCGGCTTTGTATATTTTATCAAGACTATACAAGAGCGTGCAGGTTTGCATTTTCAGAATAACTCTACCTGAGAAACTGGCAGACCCGCCAGAATTGAAGCTTCAGCATTTTTGCGCAATCCGTGATTTTGCCTCATTTGAGTCATCTTGCAAGATTAGATTCCTGCTCATTATTGCCTAGTCTGGACTGCCAGAAAAAAATGAAAAATGTTCTAGTGAAAAAAGGAAAGATAAGCATTAAAATTAAATGAAAATCAAAATTTTCACGCTAGCGTAGTTTTTACGCTATTTTAACATTCATACTAGTTTTGAGGTCATTTTTGGCTCAAAACTCCTTCTCCAGACGGTCGTGCTGTGTATCTATGATTATAACAGTGGGGCAGTTGGAACCAACATTGGCAGCGGACAAATTCTCTGGGTCTGGTGGGGTTAAGTGACCGTGAAATGTGCTTAAAATAGAATTCTGGGGGTCTACCATAATTTGGGGGATTTCAGTATTTCGGCTTGGGAGGGGGATAAACTCTAAACATCCCTCCCCTCCACACTTATGTGTGGTTGGGACAGTGTGACTGTTGGAACGGTTGGACTGCTGGAACTGTGGAATTACTGGGATTGGTGGGGCTCTTGGGACTGGTGGGGCTCTTGGGATTATTGGTGGGGCTGTTGGGATCATTGGTGGGGCTGTTGGGATTGGTGGGGCTGTTGGGATTGGTGGGGCTGTTGGGATTGGTGGGGCTGTTGGGATTATTGGTGGGGCTGTTGGGATTGGTGGGGCTGTTGGGACTTGTGGGGCTGTTGGGACACAATCCTTCAATCAGCATATGCGTTTTGTCTCTGCCGTCTATAGGCTGGCATATTACAGCATTGACTTGGCATAACATTTGAGGCAATGGGTCTTTTGTAGCACATGCGTTTTTTGCTGTATTTGTGCTATTTTGGCATTACTAAAGAAATGCAAAATTGAAAAACCCTCGGTCCTTGGTCATTTTTCACCTGACCCTTGGCCGACGAGCCGAGGATCTCAAAAGACCGAGATTACCGAGGCCGAGGCCTCATCCAATCCCTAGTGATAAACACTGGAAATCACATCTGGGCGAATACCCCGCTCCAGAAATCAAAACACCCCCTTAGAATTCAATTTTCAAAAATTATTTTTGTTTTTATTTGCAATTTTTTGATGCCAATGGATAGTGCTCGATGAGAAACGTTGAAAAATGATGTTTCTTCACCATACCACCATTTTTAAGGTCATTTTTCGAGCTTTGAAAAATCTTGCATCCCCTCAAAATTTTGGTTATGCCTACGTATGCTGAAAATGTGTTATTGGCCAAGTATAAAGTGATTTTTTAAAGAAATTTTTCACTGTTTTGAAGAAAGTTAGGACACAGCCTAGTGTTTACCCCGCTTATGAAAATCCTAAATCCATAAGAGAATACACCTGTAAAAGTAAAGCTTGTGCACCTAAGGTTGGCTGTTTTTCTCCGGCCGTTGTTTAATTTTACCCGTTTCCTGTTGTTTAAATTATATTTTTTCACGCATTTGTCAAATTATTCATAATCATACATAAACACGCATACGACGAATTCGAGACAAGTATTTTTTATATTCTAACTTTATGTGTAATGGGCACTCTGAACCTGAATGTAAGTAATGGTTAAATTAAAACATTGTGTACAATATTTACGGATATTGCAAATTGAAATGGGTGAAGGTATTTGAACATTAGATAAAAAGTATTAGTGAAGGACTGTCGATAATTATGATAATGTTGAATTTCACTGAATGGTATGTATTATTAAAGAGTGATGAGTGCATTATTACGATTGGTTAATTATTCCATGTTTTAAAAATTATTGTTCGAAATAGATGTACAAGAGGAAGAAAGCCGAAAAAGGTTGAACACAAAAGAGTATTTAATCGTGTGCATGAAAGGAAAAGATCGGAAAAGAAAGTACAGAACGATATGAGTTGTGGGAGCTCTGCTGAAAATGGAATGGAATCGAGAACGGAGAGCAATGATGGAATTTTGAAACTTAATGAATATCGAGGAATCAGCATAGTAAGTTTAAACCTTAAGCTTATTGCCTTAAAATAATAACTAGATATAAATGGACCAGTTTGTTTTTTTGTCTTTGCTTATTTGACAACACGTCAAAAATTTACAGAAAGCTTTATTGAAACAGTCAGTGCTATTTATCGAGTATTTTTATGTTTTCTGTTCCTTATAAGTCTCATGGAGTAGAGACTTTAAATGAAGTACAGAAAATCTATAAGGCTGTATAATGCATGTTTAATAGAAATCGTTAGAATCTTAGAATAAGGAAGCTTTTGCATTATTCAAACTGCTTGCATTAAGCTAGTTGACATTTTCTACAAGAAAATCTAAGGTAATTTTTTGAATTTTCGCTGGATATGCCTTGATGTCTCAGGGCTTATATTTGTGTCACTAAAACTTTGTACAAGTAAAGTTTAAAAAAGGATATCATGAATCTTTCTAGATTTCAAACTTCAGAATCTCAGCCTCGTTCAAAAAACCTACTATTCTGTTTCCTTTTACCTTTCATTAATTAAATTCACTTCATTATTGAATTTATAATCTTTAAGAAAAATGATCAAATAAGCGTTGTTACTTTCAATTTTTATGAGATAATGAGAATAATACTGTAATTGCCAAAGTATCTATACAGCAAAATGTAAAAGTGAGTTTCTTGCAAGACATTCTCTGAAAATGCTGGAGTTATTGCTTTATGTAAAAGGAATACTTTCCTTGAATACTTTTTGTTCCAAATGTAATCCTTGTTGAAGATTATATTTTACTATTGAAAGTTTTTCATTTTAATTAATGTAGCGCTTCTGCATTTATTGCTCACTTATGTTAGACATGCTACATAGATCGGAATTGGTGCAGTTCTTAACTTTATGCTGAAACGTATTCAATTTTTGATTAAATTATTCCTTGAAGCATGTCAGATGTGATGCAGTAAAGAGATATGCCTGGCGCTAATTTGATGAAAGCTTGATAAAAATTGTTAAAAGCTGCAGAGAAGTTAATTCAAGAACATTTCAAAAATAATCACACTAATACTATTGACATGACGAATGTTTTATTTAAAGATAACTCAACATGCTTTTCTCATGCTGTCTTTGAAAGGTCCGGCCGAGGCCCGGCGTTTTTTGGCCGGGATCAGAACCGGGCCCACTAGGCCCAGTTGGGACCAGGACTGGAACCGGGTGCCCGCTCGTTCCTTGCTTGTCCCGCCAGTCCCTCCACAGCTAGGGGCCTGAGGAGACGAATATCGTGGACGCACATAGTGACTGGACGGATACCGTTTGTTCATACATATTTAGTGAATGTTTCATTTTTATATTTATAAATATGCATTTGTTGATAAAGGGCGGCATGGAGAAAATTGGTCAAAAAAGGCGAGGAGGTGCTGAAAGTGGGGATGCGGAGAGTGAAGAAGCTGATTCTGACAATTTACAGCTTTCTATGATCAAGCCAAAGGTATATTTACGCTGAGTAAATTTTAAGGTTGAGTCAGTGTTTTTTTGCACGGGCCTCTTTGCACCGTGCAAAAAACCTCCCAAAATCCTTTTGCATGACCGAAAATTTTTTTTTGTGCAAGGTATTTTAAATACAAAAATTTTCCGCGCTTCGCGCGGTAGGATACTGTAGGTTTAGCCATTATATCTTTTACACTGTGTTTACCCTGAGAAAAACGACAGATTTGCGATTTCTGCAACAAATTTTCAGCACATTTAATAGTTTCTGCAGGAATTTATTGCTCAAAAAATAAAATGACATATTTTTCTAGCGATTCATGTTATAAGTGGATAAATATAATAAGTCGTGCAAAGCGCGAAAATTTTTCCTATTTTCGAGCCAGAAAATCTTAAAAATGATCAAATGTAAAATTTTATTTGAAATGTTTATGCTGAAAATATCTATAAAAGTGTAGAAATCGCGCGGAGCCGAAACTTATTGAGGGTTTTCCAAAAAAAGCACTTCAGATTTTTCACTTTCTAGCACTGAAAAATGTGTACAAAACAACACTGTAATGCTAAAATTAAAATAGGGCTTCAATCGTCATAATTATCGAAATCCTGTTTAAAAACATATGAAAGCTCTGAAAATGGCATGAGCAAAAAATGAAAAAACAGCGTAATTACCTATTAACGTGACGCAGAAAACTTAATCAACAATTTGTAAGCACTGTAAAGTAAAACAAAAACCTAATGATTCGTTTAACCTGGTCTAGAAATTTACTACATTAGGGAAAAGTGTCAAAAAAAGGCATGGGACATCAAGCACTAGTACCAAAAATCTTTGCATTTTTTCCAAAAAGTGCTCATTTGAAACTTTTTGCACTTTTAAAATTGGGTGACCTTTGAAAAAAGTAAAACAAGCTGAAAAACAAGATCTACATTTTGCTAATTCGGTAATGGAATACGCAAAGTAGAATAAGCCTGTCTGCATCAGAAATGAAGATGGGGTGAAAAATTGAACTCAGTAGGCGCGCTAGAAAAGAAAATAAGATATTTTGGTGTTATCCGGCGCAAAGCGCCGAAAATGTTTTGAAAATTTGATTTTAAAGTGACCTGGGCGTTCAAAAATCGACATATTTTACATTATTTTTGCCCAAATTTTTCTCTGCACCGTGCAAAAATCACCAAATTTTTCTTTGCACGGGCCCAAAAAGTTCGCACTGTGCAAAAAAAACACTGTGAGATATATATTTTCCAAAATGTTTTAGAATAAGTTGTCTTGAACATGCGAGATTAGTATCCTGAGTAATCGATAAACAGATTAAACGTAAAAAACAAATAACTATTCTATTTGTCTATATTATTTAGTGTAGAATGAATAGTTTTATGATTAATTGATGAAAATGTAATACTTTTGGGTTCTAGATCGTTTCAAGATACCAAAATAGTAAAATAATTTATAATATATGGAAAATAATATAATATAATAATAATCTGAAAAATAATAAACATGGATAATTAATTGATTCGTTTTAACGAATTACATAATTTGTGAGCGCAATGATCATTTGCCTGTGTGTCCATGATATATTATAATTATTATTTTATGATTTTATTATAATAATAATTATTATTAATAATAATTACTTCGAGTCTTTGTGCTGTGTGTGTGTGCGTGTGTGCGTGCATGTGTGTGTGTGTGTGTGTGTGTGTGTGTGTGTGTGTGTGTGTGTGTGTGTGTGTAAATTACCGAAGTCAAAGATACTCAAGAACCATTAGTAGATTGGCGAAAATAAATGCATTTTTGAACGTTTCTTGACGAGCTCTAGGAAATTTTTAAGAAATTTCAAAAAAATTTTACTTTGTTTCTATGCTCATATACAATACATTTATGATTTAAACTATTTACGCAACCAATAGTCGCTAAATAGCATTTTTTAAATTTCACTGAGCAACAAATCTTTAATTTTAGCTATAATATCATTACGATGAATGCGTTTCCACCAGTGAAAATAATGCTTAATTATTGTAACAAAATATCTCCAAATATCAACTAATTTGTCATTCTTTTCTAAATCATTTGTTGTCACCCAAATACAACTATGCGCTAATTGTATAAGGATATTTAAACATTTTTCTAATAAATTATCTGATATGATGTACTCAAAAAGTTTGGCCTTATTTTTTTGTAAAAATGAAAAATTCATCAGTGAGTGAAATTAAAACAGCCTATGAGATTTTATTGTTTTCTGACCTACCGCTGTGCTATCGACCATCCCACCTGCTCGACTCTTTATATTTCTTTGTAAAGATGAAACTTTGATCAGTGAGTGGCATCCAAATGGGCTTAAGAGATTTTTAAATTGTTTATAGATCTACCATTGCACTACCGACCATCCCACCTGGCCGACCCGCCCTGTTTTTCGTAAATGTGAAAAATCGATTAGTATTCGTATTTCCAAAAATTTTGGAGGGACTTGTCCTCCCAGTCCTTCCACAGCTAGTTGCCTCGGGAGACGGACATTGTGAGCGGACTGTCACGTTGGGCCGGACGGCAAGTTCTCTATTAGAAATTGCAATTTTTGGCACTTTTTGGGATCTGACGACATCCAGAGGGGGTCAGAATCTTTGGAAGTCAACTCATGTATGTGCGTAACTAGTAGAGTGAATTGCTTTTTTTGTACATTTATTTTATTTTTTTAAGTTTTCAACGTTTTCAGGTCACTTCGCCGATTGCCCCGCGAAGCCTGGATAGTTGGGAAATATCGTCATGGAAGTTTGGTGCATCGCAGAATTTTGCGAATTTTTTGAGGAAACGAACGGTTCATAAATCGTCTGACCAACGAGTGAATGAAAGGATTCTTCGCATTGAACAAAATATGACCCGTTACTTTAAAATAAGAAGTGCCGCAATAAAAGTTATGTTTTTGTACGTAAATAGTATTTGGAATATCGTGGAACGTATTGATAATCTTTGTGATGCATTTGATGTTAACGAGAAAGTTTATTCCACGTTCTTGTATGAATGTTATTCTAAGAATGCTTATCATACAGCTTTTTCCGAACCATTTGGTTTCGATTATTCGAATAAATTTTATACCGATGTTTTTTCTGGAGAATTGTATTGTAATGGTATAATCGTCTCTTGTAGTAACAATGATTTAGTTAGCGTTGATAGTTCTGTTTTTTGCGCCGGTTTAGATAATAATTGTAATCGTTTAAAAGCGGATATTACTTCGTTACCTAGTATTTTACCTAGTACAAATTATAGTGGGGACAATAGTTATAGTTTTAAACCTAGTACAAATATTAGTTCGAAACCTAGTACAAGTTATAGTTTGGAACCTAATGCAAGTGATAGTTTGGATATTGCTTGTAGTTTAGGTGATTCTAGTTTTAATGTTTCTAGTGGCGGGAAGATCGATGTTGGAATCAAGATGCGTAGTGTAGAGAATGGTATTTTGGGGGAAAGGAGGAATGATCTGGTTTTGTGTTGTGCTACCGATATTTCCAAAACGTCCGGTTGGAATTTACAATGCAAGAAGCGGAAGGTTAGTACAAAATTGGAGAAAATAAAGGAATTCCTTGATCTGAACATTGAAAAATCTGATGATGAATATGATGCCGATGTCAATGTTTGGAAGCGTGGAAAACGCAGATTTTGCGATGCTGATTGTACGTTTCCAAATCATTGGGCCCTAAGGTTGCATTGTTTGTTAAAAGAGTTATGTGACGAAAATCTGAAATTTCATGATATTTGACGTATATTGAATCATTGGGAAGGTTGTAGTTGTTCTATGACAGATTGGAAAATGGAATGTATTTTAGGCAATAAGTGCAGCAATGTTTTGAAACTATTGAAAAGTGTGGCATGTCATTTCCCCGTTGTTTGTAATGTTCTTCGGTATGTGTATTGTTTAAGAAAATGTATGCGTTGGATTTTTGAGACTGAACGGAGTGGTTTTGAGGGCAACTATCATTTATTTTGTAGTCTTATCAATACAAATTCGAAAAATTTACCAAAATCTGCAAAATTTGACATTTCTGAAGATTATAGAAACCGGGGAAGTGAATTGGATATATATGTTATAAAGAATTTTGGTCATTTATACCAAAAGTTTTTAGCTGTGGTAAACGATTTTTACGATAAAGTTTGTGATGTTTGTAGAATGTGGTGTAAAGAAAGTGTAACGTTTGATAATTGGGAAGATATACCTGGTAATGATTTTCCTAATTGTGCTCTTTGTATAAATGATTTGAAGGTAACTTGCACTTTGCCTATTGTGATGTGCAAGATACGGTGTTTGAAAGATTTCAAGGAAGGTGCTTTACCTTTGTTTTCTAGAATGAATAATATGTGGATTGATGAAGTTTCTTCAGAAATTAGTTGTTTAAACATATTTGAAAAATTGCTAATCAAGCAAGCTAGTTCTATGATGCACATTGTTAAATTAAAACCGATACGCTTTAAAAATAGTCCTAATAATCTCAGTGCGTTGAAAGGATTGGCTATCCATTTACCGTTACCACTTAAAGAATCACATCTTTATGTTCGTTCCAAGTTACCTTCGAATAAGTTTCTGAATATAATAGTGGACAGTTGCCCAACTGATAAAAAAATTGTGTATAGGGCTATTGTTAATTTACCAAAGGTGTATAATGCTTTAAAATGGTTGCGACAAAACAACCATTTGTACAGTGAGAAACTTGTCGATTTTTTACCTGAAAGTATTGTTGAAACAAAAGTATATAGTACTTCGGATATGGTTTTCACTGGGAAGGAAGGTGTTGATCTTAGTAAAAGTATGTTAAAACATGTGGACGAGTGTGAACCTTACTTGCACGTAACGATTCAGCCTATTCATTTGAGTATTGATGCTAAACAATCAGATATTGATGTATATCATCAAATGAGAGTGAACAAAGAACTTTTGGATAATAAGAACTGACATTTGGACCATAAATGTTATCCGGAACTTTATCCATGTGGGAGAGGTGGTTTATATGATGATCGGTCAAGTACTGTTAAACCATTGTTATTTTTAAGAAATCGTTTGGGTCTGTTTAATCCAAGATTTTGCAGGTGTATACCTTACATATTAGATGAAAGTAGTCGGCATGATGAAAGAAGTATAAGCCAAGGAATTTATGGTATGCTTAAAGTTTCAAAAACTGTTGGATTGAATGTTGGTGGTTTAAAAGAAAAAATAGTAAAAAAAGACTATGATTTAGAGAGCAGTTTGTTGTCTATGTTTGGTAACTTACGGGGATCTAGAGCATACTGGTTTCAAAAATATATGGATTTACAGGCTATGGATGAAAAATTTGGTCCACCTACTTTCTTTTTAACTCTGAGTGCTGCTGAATATTACTGGGAAGACTTGAAGAAGTATTTACTGTTTGTTAATCAGGATTTGCCTAATGTTGATTCTTGTAATGTTATGAAGCTATGTACTATGGATCCTGTCTCAACGGCTGTTCATTTCAAACGAAGACTTGAAGCTGTACTGTATAAGGTTTTACTAGATCCGGACGGGCCTTTAGGGAACATAATTCATTATTTCATTCGCATAGAGTATCAAGCAAGGGGCGCTCCTCATTTTCACATGAAATTGTGGGTTGAAGGAGCACCTGTGATTGGTCGTAGTAATGATATTGAAATTCTGAATTTCATTGACAAGTATATAACATGTACTATTCCTTGTGGAAATTCTAGCCCTATTCTTAATCAATTGGTTACTAAATTTCAAGTACACAGTTGTACTTCAAGTTGCTTGTGAATTGTTAGGAATAAAGGATTTTTCAGAAGGTGTAGGTTTGGTTTTCCAAGGTCAATTACTTCTGCTACAAAACTGAATAGCATGGAGGAAGGCATTGTGTTGAGAAAAAAGGGTAATAGAATTAAGAAAGCGTATGATTTGTGTCGTTTGATTGACAAAACTCTGGTTAATGATTATAACCCTGTGCTAATGTATATTTGGCGATCTAATATGGATATTCAGTTTATCGGAGATGATTCAGCTGTTTTGAGTGGGTATATTACTACTTATGTAACTAAAAGTGAAAAAGTTATACAAGAAGAATTGTGGTCTTTGTTAGAAAATGGCAAGTCTTTGGGTTCTAAGTTGTATTCTTTTTGGAAGAAAAATGCTCAACAAACGTGAGATTGGTGCTTACAAAGCTGCTGGATAAAATACTTGGAAACCCTTATTTTGTTAGCAGTGATTGTGTGCAATTTGTCAATACAAAACCTAAAAGAGATAGAAAGAGACATTTGAGATGTTTTAAAGAATTGGAAGATTTGGAGGACGAATCTGAAAATATTTTTTGTAATAATGTGTTGGATGATTATTATCCAAACAGGCCGATAGATTTAGAAGAAGTTTGTTTGTACGATTTTGTATCAAATTATGAAGTTATTAAGAAAGCTCCTAAAAATAAAAAAGTTTGGACTCTCGAAAACGATCTTGGATTTGTTCGTGAACGTAGGGAAGCCAAAAGTAGTATCGACTAATTATTATAATACAAAAGATTTGAAGGGTATAGAATTGTATTATTGAAGCGTTTTAATGCTTTTTAAACTGTGGAGAGAAGAGACCGAGATTATTGGTATTTCTGGAAAATTATCGAGACGAGTTTATGAAAGAAGTTGGTAATTTCAAAAATATGAAATGTTATGACGACGCTAAAAGTAAAATTTGTATTGGTTTGGAATTGGTTGAAAAATTGGAGCGAGAATGTGTAATTGATAAGGAAGGTTTAATGGATATTTCCGAGAAAGTTGCTGAAAAAAGAAGATATTGACGTCTTATGCAATACTGACGAGGTTCCTACATTCTTTTTTGATGTTGAAAGTAAAATTTTGTTGAATGATAAAATAAAGATGCTTAATATTGATCAAATGAACGTGTACAATAAAGTAGTGACTTTGGTTAAGAATGGAAATCAATTGAAATTAATAGTGAGTGGTGTTGGTGGTACGGGCAAAAGTTTTTTGATCGATATTGTTCGACACTTTTTTGTGCAAAATTATGGTGTGAATTTGGCTGTTGTATTAGCTCTGACAGGTATAGCTGCGTTTAATATTAAAGGTCAAACATTGCATAGATTTTTTAAGCTACCAGTGCAGCACGGTAGTCAGCTGGAATATTTTTCATTGTGTGCAGAAGATCTCAAACTTATCCGAAATGCTTTTAAAGATTTGAGCGTGCTTATTATTGACGAGTTTAGTATGATATCAAACGTTTTTCTATATATGATTGATTGTAGAATGGTAGTAATTTTTGGAGGTGAAGGGTTTTTTGGTGGAAAGCATATTATATTGTTTGGCGATTTGCTATAGCTTCCTCTGGTCAATGGGGAATTTTGTTTTAAAAAATGGGTAGCAGGGAAGCAGCAATGTTGTCAGGTGGATCTGGAATTAGTTTTAATTGTTGGGATGAATTTGAATATTGCGAACTAAGTATTAACATTCGTCATAGTGCGGATTCTACATATGCTGGAATGCTTGATAGAATTAGAGTTGGGAATGTGTCTGATGGTGATTTGATGGCTCTAAATGATCAATTGATTTCAAATATGGGTTTTACTGGGTCTCTGGATAGCATGGAGGACGTTGCCAAGTTTTATAAAGAAAATGTAGCTAGT
Organism: Mermis nigrescens; assembly: GCA_036768485.1. NCBI lineage: Eukaryota > Metazoa > Nematoda > Enoplea > Mermithida > Mermithidae > Mermis > Mermis nigrescens. Next base: position 221,174 of record JAVLUZ010000192.1, read on the forward strand.
TCGAATAGCAACTGCATTTGTTTGTTTAGCAAAAATGAACAGGTTAATAAATTTAATGAGTCAATGCTTTGTATGCAAGATGTTAAAATTTTGGAAATTTGTGCAATTGATAAGTGTTTCAGCCAGATTAAACAGAAGAAGAAAAATTTAAGAAATACGTTTAGTGCAAAAAAGTAAGTGATACTGCTGGTTTAGAAGATGTGCTAAAAATTGGCGTTGGTGCTCGTGTTATGCTTTGAAGAAATAAGAATGTTGAAGTAGGTTTGGTAAATGGTTGCTTAGGAAATGTTGTAGAAATTAAATTAGAAAATAATGTTGTTAAATATGTAATGGTTAAGTTTGATGTAATTTCGGAAATTCAAAAAATAGATAGGGTTGATGTGGATTTTTTGGATTGCTAAAAATTTAAAAATACAAAGGCAACAATTTCCACTTTGTTTAGCATATGCTATAACGATTCATAAATCTCAAGGCTTGATGCTGGATTGTCTGATGACTGATTTGGGAGAATCATGCTTTACGGCGGCTATGTGTTATGTAGCTTTATCTAGATGTAAGAGGTTAGATAAGATATTTCTTGTCAGTCTTTTGCCTCAGAAAATATACTGCAACAGAGATTCTATTCAGGAATATAATACTTTGAGAGAAAAAATACATTTGCCAAAGATAGATAAATGGAATTCGTGTTTGGAGAAATTTGGAAAGAGGGATTCTTTCCTTTTTCGTAGAAATTTTAATTTTAATTTTAATGTGGAGAAAGATAGTCTGGTAGAAGCAGGTACAAGTCATTCGGTGGAGTGGGACAGGTTAAGCTTAGTTGTAAATAACTTTCGAAAGACTGGAGTTTCTTGTTATGCGAATAGTGTTATCCAAAGTTTGCTGCGTGGATTTTAGTAGACGATTTAACATGTAAGAGTAAACATACTGTAAGAAAACGATTTGTGAGTTGTTTGGAAACGGTTTACTTGTTAGGTTTTAGAAAGAATATGATCAGACATATAAAATATAGTTGAAGCGATTGAAAGGAATAATTTAGTTTTTGTTTGTTTCTGTTTGGCTAATCATTTTTTGATATTGTTTATTTAGTCAAATTTTTGTAATAATAGTTACGTGGTCAAATTTTACCAAACATGTTAGTACACATGGCTACTGGCCCATATTCAGGGAAGCGGGGGTGGGTGAACGGCCACACATGGGCGTGGGGGTTTGGGGGTATGCACCCCCAGAAGTTGAAATACCCCCCCCAGAAATCAAAATACCCCCCCCCAGAAAATTTTTTTTTGCTTTTTTAGCAATTTTTTGATGCTATTGGATAGTGATTGATGAGAAACGTCGAAAAATGGTGTTTTTTTCGCCATACGACCACTTTTAAGACCATTTTTTGACCTTTAAAAATTTTTTCACCCCCTACAGAAATTTTTTCCCCCCAGAATTTTGGTGCTGCCCACCTATGGTGACGGCGTCCATACCTGAGTGTTGGGGAAGTATATGCACTCTAAATTTATCCAAATCCCCCCTCTCTCCTCCCAAAACTAAAATACTCTCGGAATTTGATTTCTGAAAATTTTACGGTTTTTTTTGCGATTTTTGAATATTGTTTTCTCGTGATACCATCGTTTTTATGATCACTTTTTGATCTTTGAAAAGATTTCGCACTTTGCCGGACCTTTTGTGTTGTTTAAGTATGGGGCGTCTCTTCAGAGGTCGTAAAGAAATTCTTACAATGATGTCAGTTATCTTTATACTTTAGGAATCTATTGTTCTAGAAGTGTTCTTAAAAGTATACGAAAGCATGTTTTTATGGTACTTTTTGTCTGATAAATCCAAGATTTTCCGTTGTTTCGCACTGTATTTGTCATCTATGTCTAGCAAGATGTTTACAGAATTGCATGATATATTAGGAACGTAAGCAAAAAGTTTGGTTTTGGTGTGATTTTATAAATGTTTTGTAATTTTTCATTTTTAAAATATTTTGAAAAATGTTCAGATTTTATAGAAAATTTGGAATTTTTTGACGCTTTGTGCCAAATAAATAAAGCTGATTAAATTGTTGAATATTATTGAATTTTTCGATGGTTTTGGAAATTCGGGCTACACTCCTACGTTTATACTCCTTCAAGGAGTACGTGGAGTGTTTACTCCTAGGTTTTGCTCAAAAATTTCTCCTAAGTTGGGAGAAAGTTGAGCAAACCTAAGAGACGCCTAAGCTAGTAGTCAATGTAATCGTATACTCATACCCTCCTATGCTTATAGTGTGCAAAAAGCGAAATTTTAAAAATTTGTAAACTTTCAGGAAGATCATTTGTAAAGCGTCAAAAAATTTATTTAATTCAAGCAGGAGAAATTTAGAAAGTTGGAATTTCTGTTGAATTTTGTATATCTGAAGCATGTGAGATGATAGATCGTAAAAATTCTGAAATGTTTTAAAAAAATTTGTAACTTTTCAGTGAAGATCATTTGTAAAGCGTTGAAAGATTTATTAAATTCAAGCGGTAGGAATTTAAAAAGTCAGAATTTCTGCTCAATTTTGTCTATTTGAAGCATTTGACTGGAAAGATCGGAAATTTTCTCAAAATGGATCGATTTTTTTGCGTGAACATAGAAAAAATGTAAGAATCGAAGCTATCACAGATTTCATAGAAAACTTGGAATTCCTTGATGCGTTGTACCAAGGAGACGCCCTAAGCTAATAGTCAATATACTCCAAGGCTCATACCCTCCTATGTTTCTAGTATGCGAAAAGCAAATATTTTAAAAAATTTGTAAATTTTCAGGGAAAATAATTTGTAAAGCGTCGAAAAATTTATTAAATTAAAGCGGAAAAAATTTAAAAAGTTGGAATTTCTGTTGAATTTTGTGCATCTGAAGCATTTGAGATGAAAGATCGGAAAGTTTCTCTGAAATTTTGAAATTTTTTGTGTTAACATGGAAGAAAACAATGTAAAAATATAAGCTATGGTTCCGGATAGTCGAAAATTGTTGTGAATTATATGTCAAATCTTTATCTCTCTAAATATCTTTGGTGAATGGTGGAACGGTTTGTTGCCCCTCCCGTTTCTCTTCAATTCACCGGAAGAGCATGAATTGAAGCTAAAATTTTGTCAATTTTCCTTGAAATTTTTTTCACTATGTTATAGAGCTTGTTGACAGTGAGAATTTAACGCACAAAAATGTCTTTTTTTGCTTAAAACTCCTGAAAGTATATCGGGATTCCTATGTGCAAAATTTTTGTCTTCTTCCTGAAAAATATTCTGAATACGGGGCTTATATCGGAATATGGGAAATTCAGGTAGTTGTGGGGTGAATACCTATGTCAGGGACATGTTAGGGACACAGACATCGTCTTTCAATTATTTATAAAATTGTTTTGTGTATTTCTGCAAAGGTCCTACGAAGGGAATAAATCCGCTGAACCGTATTTGAAAAATTTTTCTAAATAGATTGTTAGCGCACTTTTTGAGCTATTAAGCCAGAAATTTTTGCAGCTAGGCATATTATTCATATTACTTCTGTACTATTTTATCATTTGAAACGGTGCAAAGCGATATGTTTCTTGGTATCCTCCGTCCATATTTTCCATTCTGTTCGCTGAAGCATTTATGTCGATTTGTTTTTGGTTATGATGTATATGTATACTGTGTATGTATTTACGTTAAATAGTTGTGTGATTTGTAGTAGGAACGCATTGGTATTGTTTATATAAGTAATCTAGGTTTTCCGTAACACGTACGAGATAATTTTTGTGCAACGATTGAATAAGCCGAAAAATTTTCGGATTGTTGTGGAAACTGTACGTTCCAATCCTACTATACTTGACGAATATATCGTTGCGACCGAAATGTGTCTTTTGGCTGTTTCTATCCGTTTCGAACATGGAACTTTTGCAGATAAAGACGATTTAGAATGGTAATTTATTATTATGCATGAATGAAAAGTTGTTATTTTAGTCTTGCTTTTTTGGCAATAGTGAAAGCTTTAATATTAGGATTTAGCAGTCTTAATCTGAAACTGTATTATTCAAATCTTTCTCAGATTTATATTATATGGAAAAAGATTAGTGGATTGTTATTTTATGTAATGATATCGTTCATTGATAAACATTTAAGTTTGTCTTTAATGATTTATTATTGCGATCATTTGTAGTGTACATTTTTTTATTTTCAATGCGTCAGACGATGAAGTTTCAACTATGGTGAAATATGTAATTTGTTTTTTTAACTAGTTTTTGTTTATGAGCTTGGTCTACTGTTATCGTATTTTCTCAAGGATTTTGTGTGTTTCATGTAATTAATAGCCACTTTTTTCTGTTGTACAAAATAACTTCAATTTATTTGTACAATCAAAAGTTGATCTAAAATTGTCTATACTTTGCGTACTAAGTTGTACACAGATCGTTTCAAAAATCTTTATACAAGTTTCAAAATGTTTGTCCCGTACAAAAATAAAAAAAAAACAATGATAATAGTTATTAATGACATTTACTTATAAACTTTCTTAGCTATCTGGAAGCCATTTTTTGCTCGTAAAATAGAAAACTATTTCAAGAGCAGAAAAAGCTCTTTCAAGATAGATTTCTTTCAATTTTCAAGCATAACTCCTGAAAGAGATTTTGGCGGCGTGAAATGCTAAAAATACAAAAAATCGAGGAGTAAATCAAGCTTATAAATGTCTTTCAGTCAAAATTTTGCAGATTTTTTGCACAAAATTGTCAACAATTCCAAAATTTTTTTTAAAAAATATTGTGTTAAAAGTAATTTCAAATAAAAGCAAACAGTATAAAATGTCGAACAAATGGTATTTTGCGCGTTAGGAGGACATTTGTGTACTTTTTTGACGGTTATTGGCGAAGTTAGGGTACCGCAAAGCGTCTTAGAAAAATCCTAAAGCTTCACGTAGAGGCCTTTAAACAGATTCTTTGCACAGGGTCCTCAAATGCTTAAGACGCGACCTGTCCAGAAAACCATGACTTATTAAAAACAATCTATGAAAAGACAAATCTGCTCTATTTTCCGCTGGATATAAGAATAAATGGGGAAAATAGAGAATTTTTGGGTTATTTGAAAAACGAGTTTAATAAGTTGAACTTAACTAGCATTACTTTTAGCTAAACGCATCAAATGGGTGTTTATGTCTTATTATTTGAAAGCTAGATATATGATTAAAATACATTTGTCAATTTGAATATATTATACTTCTGATCAATATTAAATATTTTATTCTTATGCATTAATTTTTTTATTCTTAGCTGGATGACGCAATTACTTCTTCGAATGGTGTTACACGAAGATCGATCTACATTGAAGATGGGAGTGGTAGAGTGAAGTTTACTTGTTTCATGTAATATCTTTAATTTTTATAGACGATATTTATCAATACATGAGGCGTAGTCAGGATTGACTATAATATTAAATGTAGTATAGTAGTAATAATAATAGTAATAATTAATAATAATAATAATAATAATAATAATGATAGTAATAATAATAATAATAATAATAATAATAATAATAATAATAATAATAATAATAATAATAATAATAATATATAGAAATAGTAATAGTAATAGCAATATAATAGCAATAAAAATTAAAAAAATAAAAATAATAATAATAATAATAAAAATAATATAAAATATAATGATAATAATAGTAGTAATAATATTAAAAAAAATAATAATAATAATAATATTATTATTATTATTAATAATTGAAACAATAGTAATAATGATAATGAGAATCTACAAACAGAAATGGTGGTGATTGTATGAAATACTAATACCTTTTAGGTTCTACAGCGTTGAAATTATTATAGCAATACTAAATAAAAACGGCACGATTCAGGGTCAAAACTTTTGAAGGAAAATTTTTTACAATTAAGCAAGAATAAATATCATGAATTTTAGTAACAACTGTACGTTATTTTTTAGAAAAATATATATAATAAAATATTACATATTGAAATATTGTACCTTGTAGGTATTATTTTTTCAGAAATTGGGTGGATAATATTTCGTTCTGCCAAGTTGGAATGAATGTTTCACTTGTCAGAGCAAAAGTTCATCAGTACAATACCATGTTTGAAGTACAACCGAGCCGTTTGGATACACGTTTGATAGTAGGAATTATTCACGTTATCGGTCAACATTTTGTCATTTTTTGATATAAAAATGGGTTTAAGTGTTATTTTCTAGGCAGTGGATATGGGATAATTTCAAAAGCTCTTATTAAAGAATAATTAATATTAAGTGTTGAATGAATGATAACGTAAAAAAATTATGATTTTTGGTTCACGTCTTCAACAATATTATATTGATTATTGCCAAAATTTGTGGTTAGAAAAGTGTTCAAAAATAAATGTACAATTGCCGAATTAAGCTTGCAGGAATTACTTAGAGAAAGCAGTAAAATTTAAGAGAAAACTAGTAGATAAATACAATGAGATAATAACAGATAAGAGGTCTGGCTGAATTTTCATAAAAGTAGTACTTTCGCATCGATGATCAAATGCAGAAAATAGAGCCTCAGTGGGTCCAGAATTTCTGGTTAGGCGGACGTCCGATTTTTAAAAAACGTCAAAAATAGTTCGAAAATTTGTCGATTTTGATTATCATATCAATTTTTTATGATAGGAAAACAGATTTCTAATATAAAAAATAAAATGTTGTATTTTTACTACAAAATTCTTCTTCAACTATGTATAAAAAATTAGGTTTTTATCGAATTCAAGATAAGTTGTTTATATTTCGGTGGGAAAAATTAAAATTGTACACTTTGCGATTAGTGTGTACAATTTCACTTATATGTCGAATATAACTATGCAAATTGAATGAATTATATTTGTTTTATTATATTATTTATAGGAAGTACCAAACTCGATTGATCCTGACAATACTTTGAACAAGCTAATGTACGTTTTGGAATCTGTCGATTTGTGAACAATTAGTCAGTTTCCTGTGTGTGGACGGTCCGAATGCGGTTTTTTGGCAGTAAAAAGGAATCAACTGGTTTACGAACGTGTCCGAAATGTCGAAGAAATATTAGTAACGAGGGTAACAATTCTTATGTTCACTTTACATTTAGATCATTTTCGAACTATAAACTGCTTGGGAATGTATGTAATGCACAGGTTGGTCAAATCTGGAGTTCAGTCAGACAGTGGGGTCTGAAACAAAGGTGGGTGACACCAAAGTGCTGGGGTGCAAAATTTTTTAAAATTCAAATATACGAGTTAAAAATGGTGCCATGGCGAAAAACATCGTTTTGCAACGTTTCTCGTCGAGCTCTGTCTATTGGCATCGAAAAATTGATAAAAGAAGAACAAAAAATTTTCAAAAGTTGTATTCTGGGGAGTATTGTTGGATGTTTTCGTTTTCATGGTAGGTATTTGGCATTTTGGGGGTTACACGCACATCGCTAAAAGCCCCAAGCCCAGCTATGGTTTCAAGTTGATCAAGTTTACGTCCGAATTTAGTCAAAAACGTATCTACGGACATGATAGTTTCAACTGGAAAATGAAGGTTCTGTAAATTTGTCTTACAAATTTCATATATAATTTATAACGATTGTTAAACTATGTACGATCATATGTGGATGCAACATTTTAGGATAGGGGCGCAACAGGAAATTTCCGAAAAGGTGTCAAAAAGGGTTTAAAATGTCTTAGAATAATGCTTTAAATACCGGCATTTTTTGAATAGGCTAGTAATTATTATGGAAGAATTTTTATAAGATTGTGAAAGTTGGAGAATGACCTGGGATGGATCTGTGGTTTTAGGATGGGACCAAACAGTAAGTGTTACAAAGAGTGTTAAAAAAGGTTTAAAAAGTCCAAAAATGATGACTAAAATAGTGTAAAAGTATTATTTTTGTAATTGAGAAAGAAGTTTTAATGGAAAAATTATTAATATTGTGCAGATTAAAGTACGATCAGGGGACAATGCAGGATTTTAGGACAGGGGTGAAGATGGGAAATTCCCAAAAACTGTCAAAAAGGTTTTAAAAAATTTAAAAAAGTCCGCATTTTGTTAGAAAATTATGTATGAATCGGTGCAAAAAGTTAAAAAAATATTTTTGAAAGAGTATAAAATCATTGTTAATGTTCAATAGTTAAATACAGTTGATGGGCTTTACTGCGGAGCGAATTTTCGCCTCTAGAGGTGGTGTCGGTTGCCCTCCGTTGTCCTTTGATGCAAAGTGTACTACATGCATCAATGTTTAAAATTTTTGATTGTTTAGAAACACAATACTAGTTTTAGGTTATTTAAGATGAATGAGTTATTTGTTTAGATGCTTATGCTGGAGTATTTGTAAAGGTGTTTGTTCGAAGAAATGGTTGTTGGACGAAGGAGAAAAATACATAGATGCTAAGTTTCATACGGATTCGTTATTTAAATTGATGGGAAGAACGGATACGGGCTTGATTTCTGCGTTCGATAAAGCTAGTTTTATTTTCGAATTGGAAGATATATTGCCGATAGAATTTTTTGGCGATTTCCGTACCGATTCGACGTGTGTGGTAACCAAAGTGGTGAGTAAACATGATTAACATTTGTCAGATGTATGATTTACGTTTACATATTAGTACTCGATATGATTTTTTGTTAAGCGTTATATTAAAATATAATTATTTTAAGTATTTTTACTTTGGAATTTGAAAATGTTGTGGCAATAATATGTGTTTTTGGCGATTTTTGTACCAGTTCGACATGTATTCTGTCGCGAGTCGTTTGGCAAAATTTAAAAGTTAGTTAGCTGTATAAAGCAGCGAATGATTGTTTGTTTTGTATTGTAGTGGAGTATAATTATTTTTGAATTTTTTATTAATCATGTCGTATTAAATTTTGCTAAAGGTTTTGTTGTTTTCGTGATATTTGTTTAATAGCGGTTCTTCTTTTAATTATTAGAAAATTATGTTTGTGCAACAAGAGTTTAATACTAAATATTGCTTGTCTTGTTACGTATGTACTCGTGAGAATTATGTTAGTTAAATCTGAATCATCGTGTACGATAAGGTGTTTTATAATTGAATGTACCAAAGGTTGTATATATTATTAAATGAAGTATATACAAGTAACATTATAGGCACATAGTTTCTTTGCATATTCTACATTTCATTTATGTCAAAAATTGCGAAATTCTTCAATTTTTTGTACATTTAAGGATGAATATCAGTAAAAACATGACAAACTCTCAGAATTGAGAACAAGAAATACGTAGAATAGGACACAATAGATGTCCGCTTTGTAAATAGATCCTTTCATTTAGCTTTGAAGTATTTGTTATAATCTGTTCCATTTAATTTTGCGGTTTTCTTTAAAATTTCTCCGCAATAATCAGGCTACAAAAGTCGTTTAAAATGTTGATGCAGTAAGGCGGCTTAGCAATGGCATACGTCCCCATATAACTCATTATACTAAGGAATATCACATATACTGTATTAGTTTTAAAGCACTTTTGTAATCATTTTAAATTTTTTCAAAAACCTAAAAGCTTAAAGAAACAGAATATAGATTCAGTGTTCAGCAATTGGGGAAAACTGAGAAAAACAATAAAGTATATCAATACAAAACATATGTGAGCAAGTGTTAAGAAAATAGGAAAGGGCAAATCTGAACATAGGCAAATTAACACTAGCGCGGCTTTTATCAACCAAGTAAGGTAAATTAGGAAAAGTGATTAACGCAAAAAAGTAGTTATCATAAATCAAAGATGAGATTTAGTTGATTTGCACATGGACTTGGGGTTTCTTGATTCTTGAGTTTGAAATTGAGTGTTAAAGTCACTTAGGCTACTTTGTATGCAATTTTTGAATATTCATATTGATTTTCTATGTCACATATAGTAAACGTTGCACGTACATCAGCCCATTTGAAAGATCTTAGGGTAGCATCTCCATTATTGAAAACCACCCAACGCAACATATATGTAAGTATCAATCAGTGAAATGACACAAACAATCTCGTAAACCGAGATAGTCAAAAGTTGGGCACTAGTGGAAAAATGCTCGAAGAGCACTAAAAGTTATATGTTTGCGTTTGTTGGAAGAGTCAAAAGTGGAATACAAGCAGTATTTAGTAACATTAATGCGACAAACAATATCAAAATTCACCAATAAAAATGTACACAATCCACCCAAAATCAAACATATCTCCGCCTTTTTTCATGATCAACTGTCAAAATTACAGCCGTGCTTAGATGACAAAACAAGCGGCCGCAGAGAGCTACATACTAAGATTAAGACCCTCTAAAATCGCTTAAAAAGTTGAAGTACATGCCATATACAATTCCTTTGTTGGCGGCCCTCATAGAATAATTATATTTGTATGAATCAAATGAAAAGGCTGTGACAGAAATTATTAAGTTGATTTTTCAATATACTCGATTAACAGGCCCTAATGTTATGTTTAGATTGTTTTTGGTAAAGCAGAATTTTAGTGAAATTTTCAGATTTCTTTCAACAGATAGGCCTTGAAGATATCGAAAGATAATTAATCATACCAATCATTTAATTACACTCTTAGCTGATTTAAGCATGAACCTGCTGGGCAAAGCTGAAAATTCTTGCTAATCAAGTAAATATAAATTAACTTTGCCACTAGCCTCTGTTAAGCAGAATAAAACCCACATTCCAACACAACAATCTATGAGAAGACAAAATTGAAAATTGACATATGTATAGTGGACAATACTGCAATTGTCACAGAAGTCGAGAAATCATAGATCTGGGCGGTTAACCTAACTCCAGGGTTAATTTAACCCTTGAGGGTAAAGTGAATTGTATATTATAGTTAAATCCGGTTTCCGTATGAAAGGGTTAAATCGATAAGGGTTAACTTTTTCCATTTTATTTTGTAAAAGGTAACTTCGATAGCAAGCAGGATTATTTCTGCAAAGCTGTTAGGTCTTTCTTGGTTCGGTATTGTATGATTATAAGAATTTCTGAGTAGGTTTAAATTTTGTGCTGCGAGAAAATTGAATTCAATTAGTAACATTTTTTTTGTGAAATGAAATGCAGATTTCACAATTTTTGATGTTTTCAATAACACTGTCAAAATCAGGAAATCGTCGATTTTTTATTTTTATTTTTTATATAAATTCTGAGCCTGTCTATCATTTCATTATACACGCTCAATTTTGAGTTTGATTCCATTCTTGAATATATGCAGTGGCACATTCAAGAGGGAGCTACTGGGTGTCGCGGCTGCCCTTCCCATTGGTGGCGAGATAAAGAATGGATATTTATTGTGCAACAATTTCTGGTCGATCAACTGTCATAATTCCATATATTTAACACCAATACAAACACTTCTTACATTTATTCACTTTTTTGATCAAGCCATATTTTGTAATTTTCTTTTATTTTTTAGCACGCTATTCTAAAAAATTGTATTATACACTAAATGCTCAAAGGTAACAGAAAATAACGAATAATTCCGAGTCTTAAAACGTCTTTCTGTTGAAATTCAACAAATTTTTTGGGGCTTCGCACCAAGTTTTTGCTAAAATTAAAGAAATTTAAACATTTTTTGCAAAATTGTTTGAACTTGTGAAATTTCTTGTAAAATTTTTATACCACTAATCATGTTGACTAAAAATTCACAGGATAAAACAGCAAAGAAGAGTTAGTTTGCAAGTGAGTGCATGGGTTTTTTATTTTTTGACTCTTTTGGAAAACTTAGAGTACAGACCACCTCTCCATACAAAAATCCCCCGTTTCTAACTGAACATTATGTAGTACATAAAGTAGGTCGAACTCAATACGTTTGTTTCAAGTACAATTCCAATAGTAATAAATAAGAGGTATGCTTGCGCATTCTGGGATTATTCAGATGTTTTGAAATATTGATTAGTTGTGTGCAATGCAAAATTGCAACTGGTTATACCTACAAATGCCATGCATAGGTACACGAATGTGTAGACACATTGAATGTATGAAATACTTAACCCTTGGCCGTTAATTTAACCCCTGAGACTTATTGACCATAGGGTTGAATTTCATTTGAAAATCACAAAATAGCAGCAAAATTCATTTTCAGGGGGTTCTCTATCGATTTTTTTGGAAGGAGGATTTGCCGAATTCTCGGGATCCCGACCATAGAGGCACAATCCTGAAAAACATAATTCTATAAATTTTTCTCAAACAGACATGATAAAACAATTTAGGAACAATGAGATACCAATTAAAGTTACATACACAATTAGGCACATAGAGTAATGGGAGTCTATTCTTGTTTCTTGAAAAAATTTTATTTTCTGCATAAAACCTGTAAAGAACAGCACCCATTTAGATGCAAAAAGCACTTAATGTTATAATTTAAATTACTATTTACAACTGATTTGAATTGAATTTATTTAAGAAAAAGTATGCTAAAATGATACGGACACGAGGCACTTTTCAGAATGGTCCTCTGAACAAATCTTGAATTCGAACCAAAAGCATTACACAAACTAAATATTCATTCAAATTCTCTGTCATTTTGTTTTTCCTATATGAATCATCGATACACATGACGTTGAAAACTTTTTGACCCAACAAAAACTTTTTGTCAGGCTAATGAATAAGAGATAAAATTGAGAATGTATAGTCAAGAATAACCTAGATGGATTTGGGCATTTTTACAACAGAAAGCTGTCTTTAGTCAAATATGGTCCAAACATATACAAATCAAACATAAATATAGGAAGCTGACGCTTCCTATATGATATAGTCCACACCTTAAAAAAACCTTTTTTTGTTTTGCTTAATATCCACTGTACAACCACCATAACCTTTAAAGTTATATAATCAGATGAGGATTTTACGGATCATTGAAAAAATCGGACATTTTTTTACAGAAAATGAGGCAAAATAAAGGCCAAAAATCGATGAAAAATGAAGATTTTCTTCCAGTGCCTTAAATGACGATAAAGTGCGTTATAAAGTACTTTTTAAATTCTATTTTAGCACTTATACCAGTTTTTTCAGCTCATTTTTGCTCCAAAAAAGCTCTTCTTTTTATTTACTGTAACTCGCTAAAGAGCTCGCTCTAGAGCTACTCAACAAGAGTTTTTCAAAAACAAAAAGCTTATATCACATCATGAAAAAAGGCGGAGATATGTTTGATTTTGGGTGGATTGTGTACATTTTTATTGGTGAATTTTGATATTGTTTGTTGCATTAATGTTACTAAATACTGCTTGTATTCCACTTTTGACTCTTCCAACAAACACAAACATATAACTTTTAGTGCTCTTTGAGCATTTTTCCACTAGTTTGAACATGCTTAAAAAAGCACAAAGGCAAAATAACAGTAAGAAAGAACAATAAATGAAAAAATACAAATTAATGTTAAAGCCCAGAGGCCAAAATACAAACAAAAAAACACAAAAAAATAATAACAATATGGAAATGTAACCGAAATTTGGGCAAATCAAGCATTTGTTTTACACCATTCAATAATCTTTTTTACAAATTTTGGTGGTAACGTTTCATTCATGATTGCGCAAGATTTGTTTCTCAATTATAGTTTTAACAAAACAATTGTCATTCAAACTGTAGCGTGTATGTTACACATATTGTAGGTTTTTTATTTAATTTGTATTAAATACTGACACAAGGCTAAATAATTGGTTAGTTAAAACAATTTAAACTTTCAAACTTTATTAGTGAATATTATTATAACTATATACTGTGATTACCTACGTATTTTGGGGTTATTTAGTTATACTTATTCTCAACAACATGTTGCATTCAATCAAATACAATTAAAGCACAACTTAATTAGCTATAGAATCCAGGATTAAGCTGTAAAAGGCTATATAATTTGTGGGGCAATCCGGAAATACTGATTATAGTTGTGTTTTACCCGATTTCTGATTAAAAACTATTTGCTGATTGAATTGGACTGATTGTTGTTTATAAACATTGATTGGATTTCAAATTTGAAATCAATGTTTACTCATTCTCAAGCAATGCAACAAATCAGTGAGGCTCTGGAGGAAATCTGTGATTCAATAGCAACAAGGCAAGAACATCCACTCTATCTGCCCACCATCCTTGAAGGCAGACCAAGATTCCTTTTATGGAAGAACAGATGATAATTTTAATTTATGGCTAGATTGATTTAATTGGTATGCTCATGCTTTGAATTGGTCTGATGAATATAAAAGGGCTATTTTACCAACAGTTTTATGGGTATCTGCCAAGGTTACATTTAATGGAATCCCATCTGATCGAAGATCAGTAATGTCATGTGATGAAATAGTGGAAATCTTGCAGCAAAGATACCTACCAGCTTACGCAAGTGATATAAAATCAGTGGAATTACATGTTGAGACAACAACAACAACAACCATATGAAAAAGTACTGCAATATGCGGTGGATATACAACAGCTTACCAATGAAGCTTACCCGGAACTTGAAAGCAGGGTCAAGATAAACTGATGCAAAAATACTTTCTCTCTGGACTTTTACCTGAACTGTGGTGCATTGTAATTTTGAAAAATCCACAACGTTTTGTAGCAGCAGAAACAGCAGCTTGAGAGGCTGAAGCTCAATTTACTCTTCTTAATTGCCAATCACAACAGACATATAGTGTTTTAAACACTCCAAGATTGCCATCTCAGTCTAACATATAACCTAACACTAACACATCATGTCAAAACTACAATAAACCAAACTCAGTAAATCAAAGAAAATCTACTTTCTCATCGAATGCTCATACTCAATCAACACCTCATTTTAGAACTCAAACATTTCCTGATCGCAGTTCTAACAGTTAGCCAATATGTCATTACTGTCATAAAAAAGGACATGTAAAAGCTGTGTGTATGAAGTGTATTGCTCAAACACAATCATGGCATGTACATCCACTTAGATACTCATACAATCAACAACGTTTCTACAACACAAATCATAATTCTAGGCAGTACAGACCACCAAATACTTGGTGACAGCAAAATCCAACTTTTGCTAATTTTAGTCAGCCTGTTTTCAATCAGCCTCTGTTTTCTGAGCATCAAAACGCTATTGAAAAGCAAGAAACTATGAGAACATTGCAAAATCAGAATTCGGCTCTTAAGCAACAGTTGAATGAGTTAACTACCTGAGTCTGCAATGACTTTAATCTAGAATCTGGTGTAAGCATAAGCACCAATGTTTTCAAATTACGCAAAAAAGTGTGAGGTACCTAAGTAAGTTATGAATAAATGGCAAATATATGTGGTTCTGTTAATGGCACTTTCAGTGATTAATCATATGTTCAGATATACTTCTAAATGTATGCCAATTTTCATTATTAGTCTGCTCATGTTGTTGATAGCAGCTCTATCAGTTCTGTGGAAGTAGTAATGCTGGCTTACTGTTTGTAGTACCTGAAATAATTAAATGTATGCCACCAGAGTTGCCGCCAGTTCAGAATGATACTGTAGGATCTGTATATTATGAATAATAGTCCATCAGTCAGTAAAGCATATAAATGCACCATGAAAAAGCGTACAATCTGTACAAATGTCAGTTTTTTGGATCGCATAGCATAACTTCAGACACAAAAACATTCAAGAGTTTGGTGCAAGATTGTCAAATTGCCATAGAGCAAAGAAAATAACATGAAAATCCGTTGCTTAATCATAATGGACTATTAGCAACTAATAATTCATTGAAGTACAAATATTGCTGTCACAACATATGTACAGAAACAGAAAATATAGCAATTTTCTAGCAAGGTCAGATTGCTACATACAATGGACATATGTTAATGAGTAATTTAGGCCATACAGGGGCTTGTCATGCAAAAACTGGAAATTGTCCTATGTTTTAACAGCATACATACTATGCACAAGCTTGGTATAAATGCGTCAAATCCACATATTAAAAAGAATTCTGAGAACAACAATCCAGTCAACTTTAAACTAAACTATCTGCAAGCTTTGATACAAGCATTAGAAATGTATGATTTTTGTGAAATTTGGCTAAATTTATGCTATATAGCATCAAACCAACTTAAAATTATATGGCAACTTTTGTGAATAGATCCTTCTGTTGGAGCTAGGATTCTATTAAATTGATATAATATACATACTCGATTTGCTGGAGAAATTCTCATGATATGGGATTGCTATGTTGTAAGTATAACTCATATACAGGGTGTCACAAAATGATAGCCCCCTCCAAAAATTGATTTCAGGGTACGATAGAAAAAATCTGTAGGCACTACCTTATAGAGCATTCAATTCTGCTTTGGGTAGTAAAAAGTGATTTATACATTGCAAAAAAGAAATTTTTACAAGTAGCTCTGAATAAGATCTATCTTAGTAAAGTTGTGACGAATCGATTAGAAAAAGCCTATGCACATGGAGTCAGAAATCGGTCGCTATTCTGCAGAAACAGCATCGAAAAATTGGCGTATGGTGTTAAATGAATTAGAATATGATGCGTAATAGTCTGACAATCTGTTATGTTCAATGACTATGCATTTAAGGCAGGTCGACCAAGCAGAAGACAGTTATATGGATTCTTAAATCAACGTAGTCGTGAAATTCGAAATACTGAGATATTTTTTGTTTCTGATCAACAAAAAATTAACGGTGCACATTGCGCTTTGATAGAATAAGTATCCGACGCAGAATTGAATACTCTATAACATGGTATTTGTATATTTTTTCCATGATTCTCGAAAGTTGGTTTCTGGAGGGGGCTATCATTTCGTGACACCCTGTATATTGGGAATATAAGATTAATGATAGTTGCTATCATCTTCAGCCTGCAAAAGATAACAAGGGAGAAATTCATTTCATTCTTCCTGGAAGCCAGGACATAGTCAAAGACTCACCAAGAACATCATGCTCAAAAGTCATTTCTGGTGAGTATTATGATCAAAATCTACATGCATACAGAACTTCAAAAGGACTGATTTCCGTTAGCAAAATTGCAATAGAACTAGCATGGAAATCACATCCAGAAAGCGTAACTTTTGATTCACCGCCACTTTTGATGACTATTATTTTGATAGCAATCCTCACTTAGAAATGATATAGAGTTCATCACTAAAATTCATGCAACTTCAACAACAATGCAATCATTTGCTCAATTATACAAGCTCCTTATCACTTGATCCATCAGCATTAAGAAATGCAATCGAAGGAATAGGTGATGGCATTGCCTCTATTTTAGAAGCACCGAGCATACGTGGGCAGCAAAGAAAATTCTGGGGGTGCAAGATTTTTGAAGGTCAAAAAATGGCCTTAAAAATGGTGGTATGGCAATAAAAACACCATTTTTCGACGTTTCTCATCAAGCACTATCCATTGGCATCAAAAAATTGCAAAAAAACGAAAAAAATTTCAAAAATTGAATTCTGGGGGTATTTTGATTTCTAAGGATGCATACCCCCTCCTCCCCAGCCCAGGTGTGGCACCGAGCAAGTCCTTTGAGCATAGTGTAAGTGGTCTTGTTTACAAATCTGAAAGTGTTGCACATAAGCTAGTTGTGGTCCTCTAGAAGTTGTTGTGAATACTATAGGCATAGCAGCACTTTTAATCATAATTGCCTACATAAGTTATAAGTTGATTTTGTGCCATGCACCTACATCAGGCATAAGCAGATTGTTCTATTGCTGTAAGCCACAAAGACAAAACTTGAATGTAAATCACAGAGAAGCCTTTCCTATCATTTTGTTGCAACCAAGACCCAAAGAAAATGAACAAAGACAATTGGCTCATTCAAATTTATCATCTATTCATTTTCAGCCTGTCATTTTATTATGTCTGAATAATCTCAGGAGCTACAATATCTCTTGTAAGTGAAGAATTCCTCAAGTATCAGGCTATACAGAAAAATATTAATATCCTAAAAGCAACTTCTGAACCTATTGCACTAAGTGGGCATTACATACAAACTATTGGCAAAGTAGAGCTCTTACTTGGATTTGGAGATCAAAATCACAGATTATTTTTCCATATAATGAAAGATTATCCACATTCAGCTCTTATTGGAACTGACATACTAAAAATAATAAGCAATGAAAATTTGCACTTTGATTCAAATAATAATTGGTTAACAATTGACAATGTCCTACTGCCAATACTAGATGTCCAACCTAGATTCAAATCAATTTTCGAAAATAAATCTGAAATAAGTCAGATTCATGCATTATCTACAGTGGAACTGCCACCAAGAAGTCTATAATTCATTTTGACCACAGAATCTGTCCCAAATCTACCTAGTTGTACCCTAAATATAAAGTCAAGTGAAGTTCTCCTGAAAAATTCGTCCATTGTCATGCCTTAAATGATAACAATTGAAGCAGTGTGCATTGATAAACTGCCAATCTTGAATATATCCAATGCACCAGTTACAATTTTCAAGAACTCAACCATAGCCACAACAAATGTTATCAATAGGAGTAGTTATACGTGTGAGTCTGGCCCCAATGTTATAAGATTGGCAATGGTTAAGGATAGGCAATGGTAAAGAATAGGTAGTGGTTAAGGATAGGAGGCCGGTTCCAGCCATAGTCAGGCCCCAGTGTTATAGCATGTACAGTGTTATGGCATAGGGGTTGGCTTATGAGTCTGGTCCCAGTGTTATAGCATGTACAGTGTTATGGCATAGGGGTCGGCTTATGAGTCTGGCACAGTGTGCTTAAGGATGGGCAATGGTTAAGGATAGGGGTCGGCTTATGAGTCTGGCCCCTCCCGTTTTTGGGTACATATTGTTGGAGGATAGGAGGCCGGTTCCACCCAAATTTAGCCCTTATGCTGTAGTGTGTGCAGCGTTACAGTATGGGGGAAAATGAGGCCGGTGTAAAGTGAGTGTAAAGAAAAGAGTTTTTGCTGGGCTGCGTTTTTTGTCCTACCTAATTTTTAGACTTAAAACTATAAATATGGATATATTTATTTGCAGAGAGTGTAAACAAGTAAAGTGTGACAGACACGCTCCTATTCATATTTTGTCGATTAGCGCGTAGACATGGCGGTAATTAAGCCACTTTGTCCAGCGCATGCATGTTATCTTACTTAATCTATGTTGTCTTAAAAACTCATATTTATAAAAGAAATGTCCGCATTTTAAAACATCTAGTTTACAAAGCTAGCGCTGCTTCCTACGCTTTTAATCAGGGTTATTTTACACTTGTCTACTCATTGAACGCTAGTACAATGCCACCAATCACTTCTAGTTATATGGTGGCCCTTGAAAGGGCCGTTGGGTCTAGAGAATACAATAAAAACGAATCGGCGAGCCACTGTCAATCAATTTGCTCAAGCTGTCGATTGCGGATATATCGTTAGGATTATGTATCCGTTGTCGTTGTTTGACTCGGCCAGCACAATTTTCATCGTGCGGCACAGTAGGCTGGAAATGTTGCTCCAGCCGATTGTATCAAAGAACGTGTGGGTGACGATCCGCCGCTTTGCCCCATTGCGATTGATCTTGTCTTCGACGTGTCCGTAGTCCAGCGTATGTTGGACCAGATCAGCCAACTCGTAACGCGGCACCGTGAAATATGACGTCAAAAATGGATTTCCTTCCTCCAGCGGCTCCCAGATTCTTTGCTCGACGTGCTTGGCCACGTGGCCATAGTAGGTGTTCTTTGTCAGCTCAATTGGCCACTCCATCTGACCGCTTTGATACGTTCCCCAAATACGAACCATTGTTTTTGAACGAATAAGTACACAAACACACATTGGCATGGGTGCAGGGAGTTTTATAGAAAATTTGTACCGCTGAAAATTTGTACCGCTAAAAGTTCGTACTGCTGAAAATTTGTACCGCTAAAAATTCGTACCGCTAAAAAATTATACCGTCAACAATTTGTACCACTGAAAACATGCGGTTTGCTTGGAAAATTTGTACCACTGAAAGTTTTATACCACCGAAAATTCGTACCGCTGAAAAAATTATACAGTTAAAAAATTTGTACCGCTGAAACTTTATACCGCCAAAAATTTGTACCGCTGAAACTTCATACCGGTAAACTTATCTTATAAATATAGATGAAGTTAGTGTTAAGATTCATTCATCTAATTATTTAGGGTTGGTTGTATTGTGGTCAATTATGTCTGTCTCGTGTTTATAAATATAATTGACTTATAGTGCCTAATTTGTCAAGTTTTATTTTCCAGAATGGCAGCTGTATTTGATATTATTAAGCGTGTTGTCAAATCGCAAATATGGGCCTGCCATCATCGCATTCTTTCTGTTTTATGGAATCGCATTCTTGCTTTTGATGCCCCAGACCGTCAGCAATTAATTACGCCTGAATTATGGGACACGTCAGTTGGAGAATGGCTCGCAGGTTGTATTATTTGAACCCAAAATTACTGGCAATTCTTTGCAATTATTGGTCGATAGCAAATTGTGGCGAGACGAGCCAAAAATTATTTTGTTTATTTTTGATACGTTTTTGCGATTGGGGCTCCCTGGCGAGCAATCTGCGAAGTTCGGATTGGCTGACTATTGGGAAGCCTTTTTTGAAGGCAAATTTGACGAGTGTCAAATTGGCAGCGCAACGCGTCCTATTTCCGAATTTTACAAAATTGTCGAAGAGTCTCGGCTGCGCGTCAAGCAATTTAATTCAGAAGCCGTCGGATACGTCATCAAATTCCAGCATATTGACGAAATTACCTTTATCACCCTTCCACAAATATTGGACGATATTCTCAAAAAGGTGCTGACGAATTACGAGGCAGATGATTGTGTTGGGCTAGAACTACAACATCCGAATTTCGACAGGCAAATTCTTGTGCCATTTACGACCGTCGAGCAGATGAATGCCGAGCAAATTCTCAGCGTTACCAGAAAAGTGGAGCAGTCAAAATGCGTTTTCAATTTTGACGACCAAATGAGGCTAAAAGTTGTCATAGTTGAAAAGCTGAAAGGCGGCGGCGTCAATACTAGGTACAAAAATTCGGCTGCCAGGATCGTCAATTGGAGCCAGTGGTTCGAGAAACACTGTGGACATGGTGGTTGCTTTTTACAGGTGAGAGATAATAATTATAATGATGATGATGACTAAGCTTTTCAAAATCATTAGAAAATAATCTCACTTATTTTTCTGTGCAGCGATTGAAATAACTTTTAAAACTTATAACAAAATTAATCGCAAGGTTTTTCTTGGGGACTCCATTATTTAATTAGCGATATTTTATTATGTGTATGTTTGCATTGTCTGCTCGTTACTGCAAATGAAAGATACAGCACATAAAAGGGGTTGTGCTTTAAATGGAGGAAAGCGTGAAAAATCAAATGGAAACCTAAAACGAGGTGATAATAATAATAATAATAATAATAATAATAATAATAATAATAATGGGAATAACGACTAATACCTACCTAACCTACCTATTGAAAAATTTAAGTGAAAAAACAATTGGTTTATTCATCTCTGTGCATCGATCGAAAAAACTTTAAAAAAATTTTAAGGTTGTCATGCAGGCATTTGCCCTTTTAGCGTATAATGTTATGCTCGTATTGCAACGTGTTTTTTAATTGATCCATCAAAAAAGTATTTTGCTTCAAAGCCTCAATAAATAGCACGAGTATCTACTCATAACTTAGCATTGTTTTTGAATTTGATTTTTACAGATATTGAATTAACACATAATTTCTCCAAACCTCATAATTGTTCAATTTTTTATAAATGTTTATACGACGTATGGTATTTTGAATTTCTGTAAAGCTTTAAAATTCTATTCATTCTGCAGAGATTGATTAAAGTTAATCAAGTGAATAATAGTTAATTACGGCCAAATAATAATAAAACAGGTTCATGAAAATAGAGTCTGTGTGATGATTTTGTAAATTTATATAATGAAGATATATAAATACATTTTATTATTTTTAAAATTGTTAAGCGCCTATCTCATTCGGTGTGTCGAATATAAAATTGACTTTGCCCTAGCTATGCATCATTTCTTTATTGCTTCATTTTTTTGTTAATATAGAAAATAAGAGTCAATATTTTTTGATAACTGCGGATCGAAAATAATCCTTTAGTTGAATTTTTTAAATTTTAATGTACGATAAAAGGGTGTTTCATAGATTAAAAATGACGACAATTTGTGCATGGCGAGGGCGGTAGTTGTCGCAAAAGCCAAACTCAAAAATCATCCCCAGTTGAAATCGATTCAAAATGGGGATCAAGGAAGGCCCACTAGCATCCAAAAGCGTTTGGCAGAGCAACTTATGCAGGATGCTGGACTCGGCGATTATGCTGGCGAGTGCGGGATCAAACAGGCTGAAAAATTCAGCAGATTCTGGCTCCGAATTATCAGCTAAAAATTTATTCGAAAGAACATTTTAATGCTATCGTCTATAAAGGCCCACCAGCCGAGCAAATTCTGCACATTTATCTGCATGATCGCCATTATGACGTAATCACCCAAATGCCGGCTTTCATCGGTCAAAGCCAATATTGCGACAAATGCGAGCGAGGGTACAGTAACGAGGAGGACCACAAGTGCAGTCGAGGCGGATGTGCCGTATGTAATGGCACGCAGGAGTGCCCAATGGAGAAGGGCATATTCTACTGCGCCAAATGTCGGAGGTGAGAAATTGAATAAATAAACATTAATATAAAAATAATGGTATAAATAAATGAATAACTAAATAAAATATATAAATGATAATTGGCTAAAAGAAATTAATTATAGGTTAAATAAATTAAGTAAAATTATCAATTAAATAAATAAATAAATAAGTAAATAAAATATATAAATGATTAATGACTAAATGAAATTAATTAAATAATTAATGGTTAAATAAATTAAGTAAAACAATCAATTAAATAAATAAATATGTATTTAGATGAATAATAAAACACTTAAATTATTGAATGAATTTATTAAAAAATACAGTTAATTGAATAAGTATATAATGATAAAATAAATGTTAAAAAATGAATATTAATTTATACAATATTTAAATGAGTACATAAAACAGATTTCAAAATATTTTATATTGTTGTTTGTATCGCTTCACGCTAAATATTTATTGTTATATAGTGTATTTGTGTGCTTTATACTAATCATGTTTTAGTGCATGTCCCTTGTACGGACGCACGTAGTCTGAGTAATATTGCGTTTTTTCAGGTATTTCCGGAGCCAGTTGTGCTATCAAAACCACCTTACGGGCCAATTGATAAAGCTGAACAATAAAGTCCAGCGTGTTCCGTCCGTATGCAGCCGACTCAAAAGGTGTGTAACGTGCGATCAGCTATTTCAGACGTCGCATCGGAAAAGCCATATATGCTTCGAGTTCTATTGCAAAACTTGCGGCATCAAGGACGATTGTCGCACTCATGGGTGTTATATGAGGGTATGTATTTTCTAATTAATGGGGGGACAGTGTGCGTTAAGGTGTTGTTGATATTTGCATGTAAATATTTCTCATCACTAGAATATGTTTAATTATTCTTTGATAATATATGATGAGGTGTCTTGATATATATTTTTTACGTTTATCACAAAACGATATATTTTAAACATACGCTCAAAATTTTATTTTAAGATATTTTACATACATAATAAAATAACGTTAATATGAGTGTTGCATATTGTTTCCATTTAGTATTATTAATTGAAAATGCGTGAATTAAGAAGATCAATAAATATGTTTTGCAGTGTTGTTGATTTTACACACTTGAATATTTCTATTCCCCAGATTACATTTTACTATTCCCTAAATTTTGATTAATATCTAATAAAGATGTCTTAGTATATTTCCTAAAATGATGAAAAAATACTTTTTAATATGATAAATTTTTGTTAATTGTGCAGCACAATGTTTGTTTTTATGTTCATATTTTTCTGCTAAATCTAATTATTCATATCAGCCAATAACTGCGTATGACGAGCAAAAGCGGAGGAAACAAAAACCAATATTCATTTTTTTCGATTTCAAAACGAGGCAGGACAAAGAGTTTGGTTGAAATGCGCACGGGCCTATATTCAAACACATTCCAAATTGCTGTGTGGCCTATCGATTGTGCGACAAGTGCCGGGACAAGGAGCTGGACTTTTGCGCAAATTGTGGTGGTCAGAATCACCACATCTTCACCGGCGATAATGTCCTTTACGAATTTAGCTCGTGGTTGTTCTCGGAAGAAAATCACGGTGCCACATCTATCGCCCATAACGCTCGCAGTTTTGATTCACAGTTTCTTCTGCAGTACATTCACAACCAAAGAACGATTCTGCCCAAAGTCGTCAGCAGGGGTCTCAAAATGATTATGCTTGAGGCAGCAGGCGTCCAAGTGATCGAATCGCTCAATTTCCTGCCGATGCCTCTTAGCGCCCTCCCGTATACGTTTAATGAAAAGGAACTGAAGAAGGGACACTTCCCGCACCTGTCCAATACGCTAGCCAACAAGGACTATAAAGGTCCATTACCGGACGCCGAGTTTTATGGTCCAAATCAAATGAAGGACAAGGCCCGGAATGAATTCCTGAAATGGTGAGAATACTTTTAAATTTTTTGAAGCGTTTTAGTCTTGAGGGGGTAGGGCAGTCCCTACAATTTGCTGATTTGTTCTAAAATAAATAACTTTTGCAATTTCAGGTTTGAATTTTGTGTTTCATAGAAAATCGGTATTTTAATTATTCAGGTATGCAAATGAGAAGGAGATAGATTGAGAATTCGATTTGCAGCATGAATTGGTCAGCTACTGCAAAAGCGACGTTCATATCCTGTCAAAATGCGCGTTCAAATTTAGGGACTTCTTTCTCTCCGAAACCGGCGTGGATCCGTTCCTAACAAGCCTAACTATTGCCTCAGCATGCAATTACATGTACAGACGTAGACATCTTAAGCCCAACACAATTGGCATCATCCCATCAAGGCGGCTACCAAGCCAAGGAAATTCAATCGATAATAGGTCTTAAATGGTTGAAATGGATTGCCAAAACAGAAAAAATCCCAATTAGTCATAAACTGAATGGCGGCAAAGTGAAAATCGGCCGGTACAAGGTCGACGGATTTCACAATAACGTCATTTACGAATTTCATGGATGTTGGTGAGTGCTTTTTTAAATATTTTATTATGTCATGATTTTTGAACAATGATGCGTTTTTAATAATCTTTTCTTTCAGGTTCTAATATGTGAACACGTATTTTCTTATAGGTGGCACGGTTGCCCAAAATGTATCACTAAACAAACGGAAATCACGTTTGATAAGGGTCGCACAGCGGAGTAATCATACCAGCAAACAGTCGCTCGTACAAATTATTTTCGTTCACTGAGATACACGGTAATCAAAAGTGGGGATGCGAGCTCAAACGTGAGCTCCAAGAATGAAATAGGTTTTTTTATGTACTCGTTTTTCATGTTTTGTTCTATTATAATTTTTGTAATCATTGTACTTTTTGCGTCACCTTTTTTGTGATTTTATGTTTTTCTTGCGCATTCGGAAAAAATGAAAGTCGACAAAGAAATAGAAACGTCGATGTAAAAAATTAAAAAAATCAATGGCCAGCTTTGGTAAGTGGCTGCAAAGGTAAGTTTTATTCTGAATTTTCTCTTTAACTACTTTTACAATCGTTTTCAGGAGGCAAGTTTATTGATATTTTTATGCATCTATTATTTTTCAGCCGTTTACAGGAGGTAAGTTTATTCTTTTGTGCTTAATTATTTTTTCAATTGTTTTCAGGAGGTAAGTTAATTTTTATTTTTTCTTTGATTATTTTTCAATCGTTTTCAGGAAGTAAGTTTATTGATATATTCTAAGCTTAATTATTTTCACATCGTGTTCAGCAAATTTATATGCTATTTCTTAGCCCTGACATTAATTCTGATATTGCATTAACTAATTATTATAATAATCATACGTTGCTTTCAGGGTCAAAAAAAGTAAGTATTTTTTGTTTCATTCTTTAGTTTTGAATCAATATAATTAAATAAATGAATAAGTATATAAATAGCTAAATAAATAAATGAATAAATAAATAATAAATTATTACATAAATTCATGTAAATTAAATGAAGGTACAATGGTCAGCCGACCCATGTACGCTGCCTGAATTGAGATTATAAGATGAAAGCATTTTTGAGAAAACAAAAGTTCACAAATCAATTTGTCCTAGAGAAGCATTTTTTGGCAGCAGAACGAACGCTATTAAGCTGTACCACAAATGTGAGATTGGCGAACAAATCGATTACGTTAACGTGTATTCACTCTACCCTTACGTTTGCAAAATGGGCATCTTTCCACTAGGCCATCCGAAAATCATCACGGAAAATTTCTGCCAATCTTGACTCACACCCATATACCGGCCTAATCAAATGCATTGTCCTACCGCCCAGGCATTTATTTCATCCGGTTCTACCTCTTCAGCGCTAACGGGAAACTACTGTTTCCATTATGTCGCACATGTGTAATGGAACAAATCGATTTTTGCGATCATTCAGATGTGGAACGTCAAATCGAAGGTTGTTGGGTGTTGTTGGAGCTGTACAAGGCCATCGAGAAAGGATATAGAGTGAGTGTACTTATTTTATTTACATGTTTTTTAATTTTGATACATTACTGTGCTGATATATCGATAAAACACATGATTTATTCATTTTATTTTTTGATTAAATCTATAATTTTGCACGAAAACAACATTGACAGCTGTGTATCTAAAGTAATTCCAATCAGACGTATATATTGTTTAATTATAAAAACTTGATATTATCATTATTATTATAATATTATTATTATTTCTTGATGGCATTCTATTTGTGCTCACTTAATCTTAGATATAATTCATTCATATGAGAATAAGTAAATGATTGCTTTTTTTGTTTTTTCTGCGTTAATTATATGTATGCTGTCAGGTGATCGAAATTCACGGAGTTAGGCACTACCTGGACACGGACAAATACGATCCAGAAACCAAATCAGGCGGGCTTTTTTCAGAGTACGTAAACGCGTTTCTTCGTCTTAAACAACAGGCCGATGGTTATCCAATATCGGTCGTAACGGATGAGCAAAAAGCCGAATATGTCGAGAATTATTATGCTAATGAAGGCATCTTATTGGATCAGGCCAAAATCGAAAAGAACTTGGGCTTGCAAGCCCTTGCCAAATTGATGCTCAACAGTTTTTGGGGCAAAGTAAGATATGAATGTGATAATGTGAAGGCTAGGCATATTTTGCATCTTCGTGTATTATGCTAACATATTTTGTTTTCAGGTTTAGAAGCATTTTTTATTTTATTTTTCAGTTTGGCCAGCAAAACGATCTTTCTCAAATGGAATACTTCAAGGATCCTGCCGCGTACAATAAATGCATTTATAGCAACCAGAACGACATTTCATGCATTCAATATTTTGGCAAATCGCTAGCCTGTGTGACCTACAAGAGCGAGGACGAGTTTTTAGACCCCCTTATGAACACAAATCCAGTCGTTGCCAGCTTTGTCACCACACAAGCTCTGGCTGAAGCTGTATTCACACATTGAAAAATTGGACAATCGCGTGCTTTACATGGACACGGGTTCATATTTCTTTATTTTCTTGTTTATGCTAATATGCTTGCTTACTTTTGTATGTGTGTATATGTGGGTGAACATCAGGGGGATCGTAAGACCAACCCAAACGCTTTTTTAAGTTGCTTTTGTGGCATCTTAAATTTGTATTATTGATGTTAATTTTCAGACTCGATTATATACCTAACAAAACCGTCAGATACGTATCACGTACCGACCGGATGTTATCTTGGGCAAATGACGAACGAGCTTAGGTCGTACGGTGAAGGTTCCTATATTCACAAATTTGTGGCTGGCGGTCCTAAGAATTATGGATACAGAGTTGTGGATGCGAATGATAAAATTGTAGCAGAAGTTACTAAAGTGAGCGGTTTTTGGTTAGGTCATGAAATTAAAAAAACGGTAAATTTTCAAACATTGCGTCGAATGGTGTTTCAGTATTGTTTGCAAAATAATTGTTTAAAGAAGACTATTGTTGAGAAGCGTATTTTGTGTGATCACGAGCGGGATGTTATGACAAAAACTTGCACGAAAGATTATGGTATTGTATACGATAAGCGTGTTTTGTTTTCGGATTTTACGAAGCTACCTTATGGATTTTGACGCTTTTTTACTTAGTATTTGATTATTCTATTCGCATATGCTTTGATTTTTATGTATTTATCGAATTGTCTAAGTGAAAAGATTTAAAAAATCAATGGCCAGCTTTAGTAAGTGGCTGCAAAGGTAAGTTTTATTCTTAATTTTCTGTTTAATTATTTTTCAATCGTTTTCAGGAGGTAAGTTAATTTTTATTTTCTGTACTTAATTATTTTTTCAATCGTTTTCAGGAGGTAAGCTTATTCTTTTGTGCTTATTTATTTTTTCAATCGTTTTCAGGAGGGAAGTATATTGATATTTTTATGTTTAACTACTTTTCAATCGTTTTCAGGAGGCAAGTTTATTGATATTTTTATGCTCTATTATTTTTCAGCCGTTTTCAGGAGGTAAGTTTTATTGTTACTTTGTTTATTTAATTATTTTTCCAATTGTTTTCAGCAAAATTTAGGTGCTATTTCTGCGCCCCTGAGTAAACTAATTTCTAGATATTTTATACAATAATAGTTTTTATATTTTTTCAGCAACGATAAGTCTTTAATTATTTTTTAAATTTAAAAAAACACATTCCAAAGAAAATTACTATCTGTAAAAAATAACAATGTCCGGCCGGACTCAACGCTAATTCTACGCCTTGCTAAACAAAATGAATCATCTGCTGGCCGAAATCATAGCTCATATTCTTTCATTTGTTGATTCTATCCAGCGAATTAATTGCAAGAGAGTTTGTTCTAAGTGGCAAAGTTTGATTCACTGCCTAAATTGGCCCGTATGTTCGAATATTATGGTAGTTATTTTAGAACCCGACTTGATTACAGGACCGAGATACATGCTTTCCAGCGGCCCATACCCTCAGATGAACGCTTTACCTCATGAACAACTTCAAGTGATCGAGTTCACGCCGTCCGTCAACAGGACGACAAACAATTGGCGCTTTATGCGCCTTTTGAAGGAGCTTAATCCGGCTATTTTTAAGATTGATGGTACTGTACCTACATTTTTTTGTTTTTACCTTTAATCTTTAACTTAGATAAAACCATTAGAGTAATAAATTGAATAAAATTCAGAACAGGTAATAAAAATCAATTAGTTAAATAAAAAAGGTTGTAACCAAATTTGTTAATCCGAATAAAAGAATTTAACCAAAAATTAAATGGAGTAATGAATTAAAAAATATTTTAAGTACATATATAAAAATATTAAAATTTTCCAATTTATATATGTGTACGCTACAATGGATTCTTGATTGTATGCAACGTTCCCCTAGCTTTCAACGCATACGTCGATTTACCTACAATAATTCGCCGCTTTTTGGAGCACCAAACGTCCAAAAAATCGATTTGGCTTCGAAACTTTCGCATTTTTCAAGCCAACTTTCATGGTACGGACCAGTTCCAGATTAGGGATCTGAACTTTTGCGGCAGTATGGCCCTTTTAGAAGAAACTGCACCGTTTTTCAATCCCGAACGCCTCACAATTCTCAGCTTATGCACAAACGGATACTACCCCGGTCTCATGACCAATATTTTGCGCGCTATGCCGCGTTTGTGAGAAATTAATATTGATTTTGCGGATAATCATAATGTGGATACGCGGCAAATAATTTTTCGCGAAATTGTTGAAAATTTTCAGAACTTATTGCTAAAATTGAACTTTTGCTCATACGATTTGGGTTTTAACCATTCTTCAAATTTTCGCAGTTTTTTTAAATCGTTGCTTAAAAATGTGCGTTATTATGAATTTGCAGCGTATAGGTACTTTGGTATTCAGTGGCACCAAGTAACGCATATCGAAAAATCGATCGTTTGCATAGAATTGTATAATTTCACATTATAATAATTTTGAAAAAAAGAAAAAATAAAAAAACCAATGACTCCCTTTTTGGGGAATATTTGATTATATTTAAAAATTAGTTTTTATCTAGGCTTAAAATTTTATGCTTCTTAAATTGGATTTGCATTTTCCATATTCCTTTTAAATATTTCTATTCTTTGAATTATTTTTTAAATTCTGTAAAGTTTGAACTTTGTAAAATAATAATTCATATTTAAATAGTTATTTATTGTTCCATTTATTTCAAATGCTATGTTTTAAAATATTTTGCTTTCTTCAAATTGAATTTGCTCTGTTATTGCTTATATTATTCAGATATTAATTAATTAATTCTGTTTTTCCATGTGGTATGATCTTAATGCATTCCTTTTCAGGAGATTGCCTGCTCGCTGAACGCTAGTACAATGCCACCAATCACTTCTAGTTATATGGTGGCCCTTGAAAGGGCCGTTGGGATTGGGGAATACAATAAAAACAACGGCGTCTCAATCGCCGACTCGCCCATTGATCTGTCACTGCGGGCCTCGCCTCAGACCATGCTGTGGCCTCACAACCCGCGGCGTCTCTGTTGTTCCATTCCGCCTGTGTTGCAAAGCGTTCCGGGCTATGCGAACCAACTCCGTCTCTGACTGGAAACGGCTGGCCAAATTGCCAAGGCAAATCACGTTGTTCGGATGTTCCGACGCGTGTTTGAGGAACTCCGCAAACAAAGTAGCTCGTCCGCGGCAAACCATTTTGCCCAGATGGCGGCGCTCGTTGTCGTTGGCGCATTTGAGGCCAGACAAACGCGCTCTTGTCGACCAGGGCATTCTGAAATTAAGCAACGTTTTTGACGCTCGGGGCATCAAAAAAAGGTAAAAATTCATATATTTTTTCTTTATCATGTTTTACTTAAATTAAAAAATCTAGCTTTTTTTCTTTTATTTTAAAATATGAAGGTTTAACTAATTCATTAATTAGAGAAAAAATGTTGGGCTTTTTTCCAAAATTTTCAATCAAATGTGCACCCCATATTGGATAATTTATTAATTAAAGAAAAAATGGTGTGTTTTTTTCGAAATTTTTGGAAAAAATGTTCACTTCTAAGGCCTCGTCACTGACGAGCCGATGGGGCTGGGGTTTCAAACAGGCAGCGCGCCCGCTGAATTCAGGGAATTTGGTTGGTTCGTCATGATGGTCCAAGTCGACCAACTCCAAATCCCCCTCATTGTTATACGTGCGCAGCTCATCATCGTTGAACACAATGTAGCTGACAGGCGGCGGAGCTTCTGCGGCCGCTTCAAGCCCCAAATCAAGCAATTCTAACAACGCGGCGGACCTATTCTCGGGCCCCTCTATGGTCGCTGTTGGACCCATGCCAGGCGGCTCTGCCGGTGCGGATGCCGTGTTCCAGGGCAGGCCTAGCAAATTGTCGTGCGCATCCGTTATATTGACGTAGAAAATTTTGTCAAAATCGCTCATCGTTAATCGATCAATCGAATATGTACATATATATACACTAACCTTACTTAACTTTACAGCCCTTTTTATAGGAAAATTGTACCGCTGATCTTTTCAGCGGTACAGAATTTTAAGCATGGTTGATGTGGTGCCAGCATAATCTAAAAATAGCATCATTTTTTCCTGAACTAAGTTTACCATGTTACTTTTCCTGAGCATAATTTACCACGTAGACGAGCAGGCGCTGTACATACATATTAACCGCCATAGCGCACTGTTTGCAATGTGTATACAATGTATATGTCTTGCCACCTTATGTCTATAAGTATAAGATCAGCGTATGCATCATAATGATAAAAGAAATGAAGGGTTCCATTTTTTTAATTTGTATACTAACACGTGTTGTTGATTCGTGTGTATACAACAAATCCGAATTGACATGTGACAGCTCCATCAACTATGAAGTTAATACAACAAGAAAAGTCAGATCTTTAATTTTACAAAATTTATGTGACTTGCAAATTTCTGACTGGTCTAATTTCAGTCGTTGTTTTCCGCGGCTTAACTGCATGAAATTCAGACCTTTTTGCGAAAATTGTTTGAAAGCCGATGAAAATTTCCTTAAAGGCGTCCGAGTGGAGGGTTGTTGCTTACAAAAGGGTGAAAAATGTCAACATAAAGATGATTTTACTGCAATTTCGAATGAGCTCTTAAGCTGCTTGGGCCTCTTAGTAACTCTAACGATTTTATATTTGATAAAATTCTTAAAAAATGAAATTCTCAATAAGAAGGATTTTCTTCGCGTTTCCAGCAAAATTCATTGATCTTTTTATTGAAATAAACTTCACTATTCGAGCATGCCTATTAATTTCAACGCGTTAACTGTTCTATAATAATTTGCATTCTCTTCTTCGATTTCTTTTGCGGTAGGCGGCGGTTCAACTGAGGGTTTTTTGAGTTGCTTGTTTATTTTAATTTCAATTTCGCCTTCCCACGATTTGCTCTGACTTAGTCGAATGAAGCCTCTGGGGCCGAAAAATGCACGCAATGTCGCCGCATTTACTTTTGGATGCAGCTTCTTGCACGTTTTGAATGTGTGGCGCGTAAAGCTGGCGCCTTTCAACCCGTCAAATTTTTCGGCTTCGACGAACAAGTATTCGTGAATAATTTTAATTTTTATATTGGCTGGATCAAACGAAGCGGTAAGACTAATCAAAGTTTCCATATCGGTCTTAAATTTATTAATTAATTAATCAATTGTGCACATATTTAAAATATTGCGCACTATGACGTCAGCACAAAAAACATCCAAACGCATTTTCAAACCGGTTATGAAAAATTTACCACTTGAAAATATAATAATTGTAACACGATTCAGTGAAAATTTGAGACCTGGAAACAATTCAGGCTCGTAAATACATTTTGGACGACATTTTTTGTAAAATTTTGGCAAATTTACACAATGAGAAATACTGTTTGATCCAACATAATTATGCACAGAAAAGTCGCAAATTTCAACTTTCGGATAAATTGACTTTAAAACACAAAGAATTTTGTCAAAAGTTTCACGAGCATCCTGGTCCGTTTTTGTCCCCATGCATACTAGTTTTCCGGATTTGAACAGTAGAACAGTAGACTTGGGATTCGCAAATTTGAGGCTCAGACCGGAAATTTTCCAGGTCTATATTTCACTTGGTCGGCACATATAGACACTATTAGATTTAAATCAAGAGCGCTAGTACATTTTGTACTAGCTATAATATTGCAAATCTCCATAATGACAACTTTTTTACAGGACAGATTAATTTATAGGAGCAGTCAAACAAGTTTAGACTCGATTTAACCCAATGAGACATGATTTCATGTTCAAATTTGATTTAATAAATTTTTTTTTCAATTTTCCACGTGGTTCATACATATAAAAAACCTCATCCGTTTCTAAATTTAATTTTTTAGGTTCTTCAGACATTAATTTAGTAGGCCGTCCATGCTGTTTTCCTCCCTCACCTATATCGAACTCAAAATAAGTCTGTTTCTTCTTTGGGGGTCTACCACGTTTTTTGCCAGTTTCAACAGGCACCACATGTACACTTTTAGGTTCACTTGCGGTTTTTGTCTTTGTTCCTCTAAACTGATTGCGTCTGCATGGCTGCAGTGAATTTTTTAACTTGTTCCTCAGAATTATCTCTGCTTTTGAGAATTTTTTCCTTTTCCAATTTGAGGTCTACTTGCGCTTTAATAAGTGGATCTTCAGTAATTTTAGATTTTTTAATTAACGAATTGTAAAATTTGTGTGGTAAAACAACCATTTTACGTGTCATCATTTTTTCAAAGCTTCTTGAAGTGCCTTAAAAAGTTCAAAAACGAATTCTGTAGATTCAGTCGTCAAAATTTTTTGTTTGTCACTCGTGCGCGTTTCAGGTAATGCAAGTAAATATAGACTCGTTTTGTGTTGTTGACAAAAATTTGGATTTTCAGTGCAAAATGTTGAATTTAATTAATGTCGGGCTGATTGTGTTAATACTGAAAAGAATTCCTGAGGCGCTTGTTTAATTAATAAAACTTGTAAACTTTTCTTTGTATTTTTATCGCCCAACAATTTAAAGTACGGTTCGCTGATTTCAATTTCTTTCTTTGCTTTGGATGACATTTTTCAAAAATTATATTCTATTGATATTTATAGACATGACCGCCAGATAACCATCGGTTGTTCGTCCGAGAAAATATTTGTACAAAGCCTGTCTTGAATTTGGTTTGCGAAGACATCGACGAGCAGATAATTATACGGCTTTTCCTGCATTGCTTTTTGATACGCTGATTTTAAGGGCCCTTTAGCGCCGTACAACTGTTGATTTAAAACATCGAGAACATTCAGATGCGGTGTTTTTGTAGGTATAAAATAATGTGTGTTCCTGTTGATTGTTGTGGCCATAGGTCCTTTGAAAAACAAATTTTGGGTTATAAAAAAGTTTAAAATGTTTTTGTGGTGCCCGTAGACCGTGAAAAGACGCGCAAAATTCTCATTCTTTACAGCCGCATCAGCTAAATTGTCTGCTATGCAGACGTTAACTTTTCCACCTTCAGAAACTGATTCGTTTTCAATTTTTTCTAAATTTAGACCTTGACAGAAAGTGATTTCAGGGAACTCAGCTAAAAATTCTTCAAAAAGCGGCTGCCAAATATGATAAAAGTAAAAGATTTTACCCCTCTTTGTTTTAAATGGCCATTCTCTTAAAAGTTTAATTAAAAAGAACGTTTTGCCGCTTCCTGTTGCCCCCGTAATTACAAAATTGGCTGGCGTACGTAAAAATTGAATGTCTGCACTTATTTCTTCCATTGCGAACAAATTGGTATTTTCAAGTTAAAGTGTTCAGTGAACCATTTACACATTAATTTATTGTTTAATTGATCGATTATCGGAAAAATTGGTTAAAATGCTATTTATAGAATGCTTTTGGCATAATTTATGCACTACAAACAGACAGTAAATGCCACAAATCAATGTAAAATCAGATTGTAATATTTTGTTTGTTGCTGTGTACTGCCCGGGGTACACCGTAAACGACGAAAAGTATAAAATGGCTTTTTCAAAACATTTTCCATATTCTTGAGGTTTTCGAGCAAAACTGTCAAAGCATACCATTTTTTTAGGACCCTCAGGTTTGAAGAAAAGCACCCAGTGTGTGCCTTTA